>JAFLJL010003711.1:0-19927 GCA_018398815.1 Conus ventricosus
TTTCCGAATTCATTTAAATGATAAAAATAATATTCATGGCTTATTGTACAAGTCAGGAAGTTAAGTCTAAAAGTGTAGAAATAAACCAGAATATAAAAACTCAAAAAGGGAAATTTTTCTCAACCAATCTGAACTGATCAAAACATTCCAAAAATCAACAAAATTTCCCCACAAATTGTTTAAAATGGTCACTTTACTATTTGAATCAAGATTGTGTGTAAAAAGAATATACATGCTCACACATTTGAGATGCACAATGAGGAACCAAAGTAGCCTTATTCTTGCCGCACCATTCGTCTTTTAAGTCCAAAGAATCACACCATTTTTAAATAAGGAGAAATCAAAGTTGACATGTTGTCAGCACATTTTGTCTTTCCTAGCAACCACACCACATATAGAAAATGGATGAACAAAGGTGGCCTTCTTATCTTGTCAGTTCCTCTTGTCCTCACCGTCAAAAAGCCACCATATACATGAAGTATATTCATCCTTTCAATCATTTTCAGAATTGTCCATCAATAAAGTGCAAAGCTGTGATCCACATTTCTATCATTTTCCATGGTGTCTAACAAAAGCAAGGACGAGTCATTATGATTCCTGTTGATTTTGATTAAGCAGTCATATATTAATGAAATTCTCTTGCCCTGTCAAACAATGAGTGGTAAAGAAAACTAAAAAAAAGAAAAAAAGAAAAAACAAAAAGAAAGATGAAGAAAAAAAAGTCTTTCAGTCCATAGTGGGCGCTTGAAAAACTGCCTGATGTCTGCAGCACCAGCTTTTTGTTTTCTACTGGAGCCAGGTACTGAGACAATGGAGCAGCTGAAGAAGCAGACTGAACATGATGGGGCACAGATGGACATACATATGTAGAAATGTTGACAGGTGGGCTGCAGCTGGAAATAGGCTAGACATGGAGGAGACAGTAGCTACATTTTTTTTTTTGGCTGCTTGTGATAAATATTCCAAGGTGGGAATTGGTGAATTAAAAAAAAAAAAGAGTAAAGTGTAGGGAGGATTCAGGTCATTTCTGTTTTTCCACCTTTTCTTTTCCTAAAAAAGTATTCATAACAAACATGATTTTTTTAAGGAGATAAGATAAGATAATGTTGCTTATAGCCCAGCCGACCGCAAAGGGCCACATCAGGGCTGTCCACCACGTTAAAATCAACTCACCAGTCATTTTAAAAAAAAAAAATAAAAAAAAAAAAAATTCACACATCTTGTTTAAATGACATCGTCTACAAACGTACCAGAAACTTTGTTAAAAATCTTTCTGCCGTAAAACTTAAATCAGATAAAAAATGTTAATCTCTCTCAAAAACTCAAGGATCACGTCAGGCGGGACATCCTGAACAGGATCTTCATGGACTCCGCCGTAAAATGTTTGTGTCTCACATCGTGCAAGTCCCAACACTCTAAAAGTACATGTTTCATTGTGAGTGGCGCATGACATGGAATGCACCACGGAGCTTCTTCACTCTTAAAAGGTAAGAATGGGTAAAATACGAATGGCCGTGTGCAGCCGGCACAGAACCGTTTCTCTTTACGACCACCCGACGTAGATGGGAGGAAGTCTTTAAGGTTTGGACGGATCTGAAAGAGTTTGTTATTCGTCTGTGTGTTCCAATCCTCCTGCCAGAGGTCTCTCACATAATCGTTAATTTTGGGTTTCACAATCTGAGCAGGGGATATAAGTGTTGGACAGTTTCTCTCTTGTGGCGTTCTTGGCTAAACGATCAACCATTTCGTTCCCGCCGATGCCTTTTTTAAGGAAAGGAACAAAAAAATAAATAAACAAACAAAATGAAAACTGACAACAAAACCCCCACACTCACAATAATAAAATTCTAAGAATCCCATCACCCCCCACCCACCACCTGAAAGTAATTAAAAAAAAAAAGGAAAAATTTAAATCTTTAAAAAAAAACCCAAACAATAAAAATTTTTTAAATTTTCCCCCCCTGATAAAATTAAATTATCCCACCCCACCGCACCAAAAAATATAAATATAAGTATAATTACCCCCCCCTGCCCCCACCCCCCCCCCCCCCCCCAATCAATTTTTTAAATTTGTTCAAATTTACTTTAGCAAAAAATACAAAAATTTTTAACTCCCTTCATTTTTTTTAGCCTTGGGTGACAGCATGGGTTCGAAGTTTCTTTTTTTCCGTTCGCTCCGTATTGACGTTTTTGAACAAAAGAACAGAAACGCCCGGCCACATTTATTTTTTGCACCCCTTGCGTATTCATTGCCCTCGTCATCGTTTCGTTTAGCCATTTCCCTCTCCCTTTGTTTCTAATTGGCCCCGACGCATGCTACTGGATCTCCTTCTTTCAAAAAAGCCTGACTACTTAATTTTGGGACCGTGCAAACTTTTGTTTTTTTGTAACGCGCCAATGTTGCCCGTAAGATGCCCGGGAAAAACAGAAAAAGTACTTCCGGGATGAATTGAAAAATTGGTCGAACACAAAAAACGGAACCCATAATTTTTTTTTTTTTTTTTTTTTTTTTAAAGGACGGAAGTTTCCCTCAAGATGAAAGTCATTTTTACGGGTTTCCGGGCCATAGACGGAAAAAATTTCACCCATTGGGGTGTTTGGTAGGGGGTTGGTGTGGTGGTGTGTTATGTGTGTGGTGCGTTGGATTGCACAGATTGCCCCAGTAACAAGTTTGAGTTATGTGAGTGTGTGTGTGTGTGTGTGTGTGTGTGTGTGTGTGTGTGTGTGTGTGTGTGTGTGTGTGTGCGTGCGTGTGTGTGTGTGTGTGAGTCTAACTCTAAGGTATGAGTGTGTAAGTGTGTGTGTGTGTGTGGTGTGTGTGTGTGTGTGTGTGTGTGTGTGTGTGTGTGTGTGTGTGTGTGTGTGTGTGTGTGTGTTCTCTGCTATAAATTATTATGTACTTCAGATAATTAGTGTAAGAAAACAAATTTTCTGTAAAATCATACAAGCAATATGATCATTAGTTCAAAATAAAGAAATAGTGTCACCTGTTAATAGATGCTAAAGCCAGTAAAGGTTAAAGATAATGCTACCCAACAACATTTACCTTTTTCTGCATAAAAATAGAACATGCATATTATTTATGACAAACATATTCTGTCACCAGGGCAAACCATTTTGTTTCCATTAAAATGTTTTTAAACCCAGGCTAAAACAAACCTGGAATGGAATGATAGATTTTGTGTCTTTTTTGTTTAAATATGAATCAAGTCTGCATGTTTGAAATGAAAACTTAACAACGGCACACATACATACAAAATTAAACATTTTAAACACATCTGAAAGTCATCAAGTAGGGTTTTTCTTGTACATAATTTTTCAATACAAAATGGAAACAAAGTAGTGCTAACATCTATTCTCAGTCAGTGGCTTAGTTGCCTTTCTTTCCTTTTTTTTTTTTTTCTGTATTCGTAATAACTATGAAAGCAAACACTAATAATTAAAACACAGTATCTGGAATTAAACAAATATTTAAAGTGCACTTGCCTCTTTTAACAAAGTTACAAAGGCAATTTGATACAACTGTTTGACAATCATTTTGTGAAATTATCTCAATTTTTGCACCTCATCTGTGATTCAGAACTCAACAAAATCATGTTGGTTTATTATAATTTATATGCACTACAAACAACTGCAGAGATTTTCTTAATTTCCAAATCTGATGGTCTGTCAAACACTAAGATCTTGGTCTTTTTTCAATGTTTGCAAATTTTCAATTATCAGTCCTCAATTTCACAAACAAATTACTGCAGCTTCCTTACAAACTTCAAAACCATGAAGTGACAAGAGTTGACAACTTGACCAAAGTCTTTCCCCGTAATGAAATCATTTTATCACAAACACACAAAAAGTCATGACAAAACAGCTCCATGACTACTGACTTCCTCAATAGTACAACAGTAATATAGTAATCTGTCATTTGTGTGAAAGGGACACAGAGACTGCTGTATCTGCTGCCTACAAACGTTGGTATTGCAATTTGCACCAACTGATCAACTATCCTATCAAATTCATTTTCACTCTGAATTCAGAGAACTCTGTACCAAAATGTTGCCAAATCATTGCTGATTCCAGCTGATGGCTGAAGTATGTGATGCCTACATGACTTGTGCTTCTGATCTGAATAAAGGGAACTCAGGCAGAACCTTTCTGCATGGATCCCAATGTTCAAGCTCCCTACATGGGATCAGGCATGGACGGTACTGGAGGAAAATCATTTTTCCCTGAAAAATTTTAGGGGGTCCAGGGGGAGACCCTTTGTGGGGGTCAGGGGGCAACGCCCCCTGAAGCTGAAGGTTTTTCAGCAATTCTAGCCTGTAAAAAAGCCTCTCCTTGAACTAATTTCAGTTCTTCATACTAAGCAATTTTCTGCCATAAAATAAGCTCTCCTAGAATCACTTTATCAGTCATTCCTTCAACCCAAAGAAGGTTTTAAACCCAAGTAATCACATAGCAAAAATGAGTACATATCTACATTGCTTTAGGTGGCATACATTAAATCAAACTGTAAAATATTTACTTACTCTGCTGATAAGTGAGGCAGAGAAAGTCAGAAACAGAATGAGAGAAAGAGAGAGAGAGAGAGAGAGGAGAGAGAGAGGGAGAGAGAGAGAGAGGAGAGAGAGAGAGAGAGAGGAGAGAGAATGAGAGAGGAAGGGAGAGGGGGGGGGGGAATGGGGGGGGAGGAGGGGGGAGAAAGAAAGAGAGAATGAGAGAGAGTGAGAGCTCTAGAAGAGAGGGGGGGGAGGAAGAGAGAGGGGGGAGGAAGGGAGAGGGGGAGGAAGGGGGGGGGGGGGAAAGAAAGAGAGAGAGAGAGAAAGAGAGAGAGAGAGAGGAGAGAGAGAGAGAGAGAGAATCTTACCTGGCAGAACGGGATTACTTGCAGCAGTTTCACTCTCTTTGTTTCGTTTCCAGGCATGGTACTGAAGGAAAATCATTTTCCCTGAAAATGTTTGGGGGTCCAGGGGGCGGTACCCCCTGTCGGGGTCAAGGGGCAGAGCCCCTTGTGGGGGTCAGGGGGCAGCGCCCCTGAAGCTGAAGGTTTTTCAGCAATTCTAGCCTGTAAAAAAGCCTCTCCTTGAACTAATTTCAGTTCTTCAAACTAAGCAATTTCTGCCACAAAATAAGCTCTCCTAGAATCACTTTATCAGTCATTCCTTCAACCCAAAGGAGGTTTTAAAACCCAAGTAGTCACATAGCAAAAATGAGTACATATCTACATTGCTTTAGGTGGCATACATAAAGTCAAATTGTAAACATTTTACTTACTATGTCAGTGAAGCACACACACAGTGTACACACAGGAGACCCTCATTTTGCACAACTTTGGTGATCATGTCCAGCACCACCAACACAGCATAGCACAGCACAGCAAAGTAGTGGTCTATTTCATGTCTTGAGTTCCAGTTTTGTTTACTATGTTCAATTCTTTTATGATCCGTCTCCTCTACATTAGTTACTCCTTTTACTTTTTACATCTATCTGAATACAGTACAAAATGAGTTTAAGTTTTGTGTCTCTTTTAACGTACAAATTTTAAGTTATGTGTCTCTTCAGTGCAAGCAATGTGAATGAGATGAAGACTACTTTTTGCCTGATTTCTCAGCCATCTGCTTCACGAGCAGAGCCTACTTTTTGTAATGTCCAAACCTCATTCCTCTTGCCTCCTGTCTGTAATGTTCAATGGCTTTTCTCTTTGAAGCCAGCCAAATGTGTTCCTTCTGGAACAGTTCAAACGTTTTCTTTCTTTCTTCTTTTTCTTTCTCCAAAATGTGGTGGTAAGTCTATCAACTGTTCCAAGCACGACGAAAACGTTTCATTTTCGTGGCTCCTGTTCAGCCAATCCCATCGCCATTTGTTTGCACACACCAGCATCAATATCTCCTGTCGCAGAATTTCGTGGAACTGTGTCTGTACGCTTTGGCATTTTTTATTTTTTCCTTCTTTTTCTTTAATCTTGTTCAAATTCGATCATCGTCGACCAGAGCGGAAAGCAGTGGCGAATGTCACGAAAGCGCATGCGCGGAAGTAGTCCTCCTCAATGCTACTTCTTGCGAGACGAAGGCTTGAAGTGAATGACCTGAAATGAACTAAGTGGCTGGTCTCGTCGGGCACGGCTCGTTTTTTTTTTTTTTTTTTTTTTCCTTTTTTTTTCCGCGGATTTCCGCGAATTCGCGGACATGTACCATGTCTGGTTTCCCTTTGATGTGATCGCTGAGGCTTCTCGCACCGCCAGACCCGTAACAGATTTCAACTTGACACACCACACAGTATGCTTTGCCGCGGATTCTCAACTTTTCCAAGCACGACGAAAACGTTTCATTTTCGTGGCTCCTGTTCAGCCAATCCCATCGCCATTTGTTTCCCACACCAGCATCATATATCTTCTGTCGGAGAATTCCGCGGAACTATGTCTGTACGCTTTGGCATTTTATTTTTTCTTCTTTTCTTCAACCTTGTTCAATTCGATCACGTCGACCCAGAGCGGAAAGCAGTGGCGAATGTCACGAAAGCGCATGCGCGGAAGTAGTCCTGCTCAATGCTACTTCTCGCGAGACGAAGGCTTGAAGCGAACGACCTCAAACGAACTAAAGGGCCGGTCTCGTCGGGCGCGGTTGGTTTTTTTTTTTTTTTTTTTTTTTGCTTTTCGCGGATTTCATGCCTGGGGATTAAGTACACTGTATCCCATCTCCCGCAGTACACAAAAACAAGTAATCCTGTCAAATTTGGATAAAACTCACCTTATAAGATATTACTGAAGAGACAATGTAGAGTCATAAAAACATTTAACACCACAGAACTCTGAAGACAGACATGGTGGAGCAACCAACCTTCTATGTACAGGTAGAAACACATAGCAGTTAGAACACTTGTAAATCTGCAATGTAAACACAATGTACAATCAAGAAAATAGCTACCACCACCACACCCTGAAGACAGACAATGTACAGGTAGGAACACATAGAAGTTAGAACACTACTAAATCTGCAATGTAAACACAATGTACAATCAGGAAAATAGCTACCACCACCAACCCTGAAGTCAGACATGGAACAATGAAGCTGGAGAAACCACATTCTGGCTGACAGTATCATGTCGCGGGAAAAAAAAAAAAAAAAAAAAAAAAAAAACCTGAGTGTGAAACAGATCTAAATCTTACCAACAGCAGCATTATAAATACAACAGTGATACGCAGTGATGTAGATTTCCATCGGTCTCCGGTCATTGACCGATAAAAATGTAAAATGACCGATCGGCTCGACCTCCATCCGGTCAATGTCCGATCCTAATACAAGCGAAGCGGTCGCATGTCCTATCGTTTTCGCGAGGTCGCGGTCAAGTCTACAGCCGTTTTATTGTGCGGAGGCGTGCGAGACTGAGTAGCATTGAAAGGCAGAGCCAAGCGCATCGCGTGTTCGGGAAAATTTGCACAGCTCTGAGGCTGACGCACCGACTGAAGCGCGATGCGATAGGCGAGAGGAGCACAGACTTAGAATTCAGCAAGAGCGAGTAACATCTTGTTGAATTTCCGGCCTGCGCGCGGTTTGTTTTCCTTCACATCCGACAGTGGTAAAAACGTGTGTGCATCACGCCATCAGTCTTCACACAGCTTTATCCAGGACCAGCACTGCTTCTTTGTGGAAACTGATCAGTCAGTTTCACAAGGCAGATTTCCCCAATCTGATGAAGCTGGCACAGATAGCCTTGTTCTACCTGTGCACACTGCTGATGTGGAAAGAGGCTTCAGCTCACAGAATTTGGTGTGCACTGCAAGGCGGAACAGGCTGTCAGTGAAGATGCAAGACATGATCCTGAAGACAAAGCTCGAAGGCCAGAAGGAAAGGGAAGAGTCATATCTGCACACCATTGTCAGCAAGTGGGCAAGCAAGAAAAAGAGACAGTTGTTTCGCAACAATGATGCTGAATGAGTAATTTCTGTTGCCCGTTTGCAGCTCGCAACAATGAACATTACATTTAGTCATGAACATTTCCATTTATTTACAACTTTCACTAAGCTTTGCCCTGATTCTAGTCATCAACATAATTGTGTTGATTTTATTTGTTTTTTGTATTTTTTAATACTTTTCTCCAGTTCTAGTCAGGGGACCTTGAGTTAATAAAATACATTTATCACAATGAATCCTGTTCCGAGTCTGGTTGTCCTATTATTTTGGTTACTCCAGGACACTGTGTCCAATTGACATTTAATCTCTAGGACTCAGTGTCCTATAGGGTGATAAAAATCTACATCACTGAGTACGGTGGAGATGGATATACCGGTAATGGACGACAATGAAAATTCATTCAAGCTAGAGATGGTGGACATGGAAAGTATCTGAATTGCTTAATACCATTTTTCTTTCCTCTGGGACCGGAGTCATGCCAGAGATGCTGAAGAGGTGGGTTTGGGGTGCAGGTAAAATACCTGGTAATCTTCTGCACTGTGTGCTTTGATATCCTGTCATTAATGAAACAATGTATACAGGAAACTTCCACATGATCTACAGGAAGGAAATTGTGGCACTTACCTGATGGTGGTTCTGGTTCTTCAGCGACATCGATTTCAATTTTCACCTCTGACATCACCAGATGATCAGAGAACGCCATGGAGTCACACAGTCTGTAGACACAGTTATACTTTTTTATACTTGTAAATGACACCTCCTTCAGGGGATGCTTTTTTTACACACACACGCACATGCACGAGCGCACACAACACATGATCTATTCCCCCCCCTCCTCTCTCTGACTCATGGCTTTCAAATATGAACCAATCACAAATGACAGGGGTTGTCTTTCTGACTTCAAAATGCATTTGATCTTGTTGATCCTTCCATTCTTCTAAAGAAACTGTCTACTTGAACCATACCCCGACAATCTCATTATTCCAATCATACTTGAATGATAGGACTCTGTATGTGGTGCTTAATGGCAAAACCTCTGCTTCAGACTTTGTCAGACATGGAGTCCACAGGCTCAGTGTCGGCCCTGGGCTATAAGCAACATTATCTTATCCACGGCTCAGTACTAGGCCCCCTACTATTCTGCATCTTCATCAATGATTTACCATTGTCCATATCAGATGAAAGGGTCACGACAGATTTATTTGCTGATGACTCATCACCCAAATGAATGATAGCGATCAACAGACAATAGAAACTTCTCTCCAGGAAAGTCTAAACAATGCGTCAGACTGGTGTCATTCAAACTCAATGGTCATACATCCAGCCAAAACTAAATCTATGATAATAGCTACCCGCCAAAAAAAAACCATCTGACTCCTTTTTGCCTAAAACTTCAGTTGAATGGCTCTTCTATCGAGCAGGTAGATGTGCATCATGTTTAAGGGTTAAAGATAGATAAAGAATGGAAATGGCAATCTCATCTCAATAACGTATGCAAGGTAGATCTCAAAACACCTTTTCCTGTCAGGGTTCCATTTATTGCAAAATTTTGCGTAATTATTGCGTTTTTCTGCCTTCCTACGCATTTTTTTTTCGCGGCCGTGCGTTTAGCGACGCAATTTTCCCAGGACCCTGTTCTCAACCCGCATGCCTATGTCAGAGGGGGAAAAACACGGCACAGACCTACAGCAGACTGCTTTTACACCGCCAATTAGTGATAGTGCGTGCACATTTTACTCTGTGGCACTCGCTGACTTTTTGCCAGATCAAGAATGTTCCAAAACGCCTCATCCTTTCTCCCCTCGAAATAAAATGGAATCTTTCCCGCGTCTGCGATGGTGCCATCTTCCAATCGGAATACGTTATGACTTCCCACGCACACACGATTTATCCCACGTGATTCTGGATGCCAGAGTGCGGCCCATTGATGGGAACTTTACCGGGAGGGGGTAGTGGTGGGAGGGGAGGCGGGAGAGGGCGGGGGTGTCTTGTCACCGTCCCTGTTCTGTGCAGAACAGGGACTTTACCGTGGTCACAGCGTGTAGGAATAATATCAAGGTTGACTGACCCGCTTGTTTTCGCGGCTTACTTAGCAAAAAATGGCAAAGAGACAATCAAACATGTTTGCATTTTCGGTGGGGAGAAAAGCGCAGATGTGAAGATGTTGAATCTGGAAGAAATCTCGAGTACAGTTTACTTTGTTACGCATTTTTTTCAGCGCTGACGCAATTTTTGCGGAGGCGTGCGTTTCTTGACGCAAAAACTAAAAAGTCAGTGGAACCCCTGCCTGTTATCTCAATTAAAGTGATACATCAACAGTAATGTGCCTAAACTTTTCTTCAATGCACACATGTCATGTATCAATTACGCCTCAACAGTGTGGGACGGAAGTAGTGACGTCCACAAAAAAAGGCTGAATTCTCTCCATAGACGTGCAACAAAGCTACTCCATCCAGCTGTATCTCTAAAAACAGACGAAAAAACTAAAAGCGCTGAACACACTTCCCCCTGAATAAGCAACTGGAATTCAACAAGGCATCGTTATGTTTACAATCTTGACAGATACTAGCCATGTTATATCAATGCCCTTTTTAAAAAGATCAAACAGCTTTTCTGGCTCGACGAAATTCCTTCTTCCCTATCCACGCATTGATCTATGTACAAAACAAGCCTAGCTTACTCTGGACCATATGTCTGGAACTCGCTTCCACCAAATCTACAAAACATGAATACTTTAAACTTTTCAAGGAACATAAATTTGCATAAACAGTTTATGTCCTCAGTAATTAAATTATTCGATTACAATGATTAGCGCCCATTCACAAAGTCTTCTGTGAACTATACTTTGAATAAATCATCTAAACATAAAACCTACTCCGTCAAAATCGCTCATCCCCACTCCCATTCTGTCAACCATCCCTTTTCTCTCTTCCTCATCTTCCTCTGACCTCTCTCTCTGTAGTTTTCTTTGTTTGTTTGTAAGTTTCCTTCTGTTTTACCACCCCCCATCTCCTTAGTGCTTTTATGAATCATTGTAAATTAGATTACCATGTTGCAATGTTGAATTGTCAGTGTGAATGATATGTGCTGAAATAATGCATGCATGACAAGGACAGATTGTAAGACTAGGCTTTGGCCTAAAATCTCCATCCTTGTGTACATTAAAGATCAATCAATCAATCAATCTCTCTCTCTCTCTAAAGCATGCACACACTTGACAAGCATGCGCACACTTAAAACTTGGATTTTACTACTCCTTTCACCTTTTCTTCTGTTAATGTTCTGTACTAACATTGTCCTCCACCAATGTTCTCCTTGCTGTTGATAGGTCTAGTTGTTTCTCTAGTCAAATCTGGTTACACTGACTGATTTTGTTATGTACTTACCTTCAACTTCAGCAAAAATCTGCTTAGACTATCAATCAATCATAGAAAAACAAATGAATGTATTGATTAGTAATGGGCTATTTTGTGAATCACATGCATGCACTGATGTAGTCCCGTGATTCTGTTTCTAGTCATAGTTCTCAGCATCAATGAAACTGAGAGATGACAAGATGAAGGCACTCTTTGCTAAGAATATTCACAATAAATGAAATGGAAGAAATAAAGGATTAAATTGACCCCCCTCCCACCCCCACCCCATCCCCAATGACAGCGATGTACAACTTCCACTGGCTGGAGTAGACAAAACCCAACTAACAACACTGCCTATTATGCCAGGCAGAGCATCAAGCGCTTTGGCTGCTAACTTTTTTAATAAGTTTGCTAGATGATGTAATTGTTTTCTAATCCAACTTTTACCAGGCTGAGGCGTTGGAGGCGCTACTGGTCCTGTTGGTGCACTGCCGTTAAAGCATAAACGAGTGTAGAGATAGCAAACCCAACAGCTGTTAATATGCTAACTATTGTAATCCCTTGTTCTCTGAACAGAGTCCTTATTCTTTCTGCTAGTAGGTAGCGGCAGCCGAAGCAGCGCTCTGTCATCAACTGGTACTGCACACCGATTTTGCTCGTTTTCCATGCACCCTTAAGCTCTTATTCATGCATGTTGTGGTTTGAACAATATGTCAAAATAAAGTTCAATATTTCCTCTTTGAATGAGTATCATTTGAAGTATGAATGTTTTGTGACGAAATAATACTAAAGAGAGAATGAGGTGTGTGATCCGCTTACTTCCGTCGCGTGTCCGGCGCTCACGGCCATTTTCGGTCAAGTCAACTTCCACACAGTGCACTTTCTTAACAAATATTGAAGAGTACAGACAACGCACATGGCTATATGAGGTACCAAAATAAAGGGGATTTAATGTAGAATTTTACTGTCAGAGGGGAAATTCAAACACTGTAAAAATGAAAATATGGGACGAAGTTTTTGTAACATTTCCGGCAATTTTGACGAATTTCGGATAAAAAAACCGATCACAGACACATGATTCCTGTACTCATAATGAAGTATAGACCGTACCCTTTCGACTGATGTACAAGGTTAATGTATTCATTGCCTGTCCTAGTCAATTCAGGCATTCAAACGAGTGACCCGGGATCAAAATGTCGTCTGCACATGAACCTTCAAAACAAAAGATGGACAACATCTACTCGAACTTCGAAGAACAAGATCTTCAGAATTTTCGCAAGGAAATTGGTAAGAATCGCAACACATCGCACAGAAATTATGTTTTGGTGTATTGATACCATTCTTCTTTATTTGTTTTCATTAGATTAAAAGATATTTGCAAAACTATCAGATGGCATGTGAATGACTTGAGTACAAATTCTCATTTGACTGGAAATTGAGTTTCAGTCACTTATTTTTAAAAAGTGTACATATAAATGACATTTTTATTGTTAGTAATTTTAGTCATCAGAGGTTATGTTTTATCTTACTATTTTATTTTTTTTCCAATTTTCACATTTGTGGTTTAGGTGAGAAAAACAACGAAAAAGTGAACAATCGTGTTTTGCCGAGGGAAATTCAAGGGAAGTAACTAATTCAACCTCGTCATCCGACAAACACGATCGCTTTAAGTTTCAACTATCACGATGAAAATTCTCTTAATTGCTATTGATAATGGATCCATGTAACACAATTTTCTTGATTAAACCCCGTTTATTCAAATGCAGACAAAAAGTCTCGAATCAATGTGAAGTTTTTTTGTTTTTTTTTCCCAGTAGTGCTGAGTAGGCCTGTAACCAATTTTAATTATCTGAGGAATATTCTCCCCTGAAAAGGAATATTGAAAATGATTCTCAATGTTTACCATATACTATAAATGTAATGTTTCAGTATTTATGTCAACATGGGATCCTCTGTTTTATGCGATCAAATGCATTTTTAGTCTGGTGAAAATTGCACACACACACACACACACACACACACACACACACACACACACACACACACACACACACACACAGAGACTCTGGCACATAAAGGCAGACACCCACATGCTCAAATAAGGATGCACATAACACATTTACACATACACCTCTTCCTGTTTTCCTGCCTGAATTCGTAATATCCTATGTGAAGCGCACGCATGTGCAAGCCACACACACACACACACACACACACACACACACACACACAACATTTTTTTCTTGTCTGTTTTGCTTTTTCATGAGCACACATAATATGTCAACAAATGTGTGGGGGGGTCAAGGTTGAGCGGCGAGAACATGGTGACGTGTTTTCTCCCGCTTCAGTGTGAAAAGGTATTTTAGGCCAATTCCAGAAAGGCTAAGGACTTTCAGTCAGCCAGAATCATGCCGGGGAGTGTACTACAACACCGTGAACGGACAGGCAGGTTCCTTTTCACTCAAATTGCCATTTTGGTTCGAAAATCCACTGTTGTTGTGCCATCTGGTGTGGTTCTTCTGGTTAGAGGAAGTGGTACAATGGATAGACACCTAATGTGCGTGATGGTAGACTGTGAATTGTTTGCTAACAAACAAGGAGTTTTTGAAAGACATCCGAGATCACTGTATAGACGTTCTTGTTTTGGCTTGTTGACCTCGACTGTGCTCATTTTCATGTCATGCTATTTACTGGCGTGTGGGGACATTGAGGCCAACCCAGGTCCGGGATCACATGAAGATCATGAAAAAAGTGTGGACACTACATTATCTGACAGGGTTGGTTCTAGTGTGGAGGGAGATCGTGACTCATCTGCACATTCGATCCAGCAATCAGCCTCTGACTTTCAAGCACTGATGAGAGGTGTGATCGATATGCAAGCATGTATGGAAAGAATAGAGGTTAAGCAAGACAATCAAACCGCAGAGATGAAGAGAGCTATGAGTGACATGAAGGAGTCAGTGACTGCACAGATAGCTAAAATAGATCAGAGACATGAGGAGCTTCAGCAAGAGGTCAGGGGCCTCCGGTCACAGTGTGATAAACTTCAGGAAGAAATGACTGTTTTCGAGACCAGCTGAACTTCATCACTCAAAAGTGCGAGTCTATGGAAAACCACAGCAAAAGAAATAACTTGTTATTCTTCGGAATTGAGAAAGAAGTGGTCAGAGAAAGTTGGGATGATTGTGAGAGACTGGTGAAAGCAGTGATTAGAGATGGGATGGGCATCACAGAAGATATCGCTATTGAAAGAGCGCATAGGACACTGAAGGAGAAAGCAATTATAGTGAAATTTCTTGCATATAAACAGAAGTGTTTAGTTTTGAACAATGCTCGACACTTGAAATCGTCAGAAAGATACAGAAAGGTGTATGTTAGAGAAGATTTTTCCTTTACTGTAAGACAGAAAAGGCAAGGACTTCAGAACACTGCTAAGGAACTGTACAATGCTGGTCAGAAACCAAAGTTCAGATTTGATAAATTAATTACACAAAACGAGATCTTCACTTATGATCTTGAGCAAAAGAAAGTGAAATCACAGAAGAAAACACCTTTTCCTGCAAGGAATGACGAGCGCAACCAAGGTGACTCTGAACAAGTCAATGAAAGAGGCAGTGAGGGAGACGAATTACTGACAAACAACATGAGCGTTGGAGGAACTCAGTCCCAGGATGTCCATGATGAACCGTTCGCTCATGATCCTACGAATCTCCCACATATCCAGCACTCGGAAAGCGCCAGCAACGATTTTGTTTTGCCCCCTACCTCGAGACAGGAGTACATCCTCCAAACATCGGAGTACCCAGACACGAAACAAACAAGGGAGAAACAGCTCGACGACGTGGCGTGTGTGACGCAGTCCGACCTTGACAGACACCAGTATGCTGCACGGAACGCACGATGGGTTAGAGGGGTTTCCCCATCCTCGGACTTCAGAAGCCCGGTGAATACACGCCATCGAGCACGTGCCGCTTCAGTGAGCGGGCCTGGTGATCGCAACACACAGACGCACACACTGCAGCAGTGGGTGAAAACGGGGAATAAAAACCAGAGACTACAACCACCAGGAAGGGGAAGAGGGAGTGGACAACTGAAAGGGGGGAAGGGGGGGAACACAAATACACGTAAATAGGGATGTGGCCAAAGCCCTGAGGTAATAAAAATGTGTACGTGGAACTGCAACGGTTGGTTGCAAAAACTTGACATCAAAGATGTTGTCAAGTCGTTATTGTCTTTTGATATATTTTCGTTAAATGAAACATTTGTTGACTCTGATCAATATGAATATTCTGCGTTTAAGGAGTATGACGTGTACATGTCTACAGCAACAAAACTATCGGCTAATGCCAGAAAGTCTGGAGGAGTACTTGTGTTTGTCCGCAAGTCATTGTCTAAATTTGTGCGGAGAATTGAAGTAAAATACGAACACATGGTGGTGCTGGAAGTAGACAAAACTCTATTTAACCTGAATAAAAATGTTTTCTTGATTTGTCTGTACATTCAACCTTATGATAGCAGGTATTGGAATTATGCAGAACATGGATTTGGTATGGAAGTGCTAGAGCAGTGTATCGTCGATCTGTATGAACGGATAGAGGACTTTTTTCTTATTGTCATTGGTGACATGAACGCGAGGACGGGTTGTGCAAACGCTGTGTCCGCGGCAGTTGATGGGGGCTTTGACGGTGGGATCTGTGTGCAATCAGTGGAGGAGGAAGATCAGCTCTTTAAAAGGAAATCAGATGACAAAGAAAAGAACGCGTTTGGCAAAGAGCTCTTGGATTTGTGTTCAATATTTGATTGTGTCATTTTGAACGGTCTTTGTCGTTTTGGTTTTGATGACTCGCTAACATTTGTTGCATCCACAGGTGGTAGCACGATTGACTGTGTAGTAATGTCCAGAGAATTGTGTTTGGGGAATACTGTTCGTTCATTGAATGTTCTTTCCTTTATTGATTCGCCGCATTTCCCAGTATCATTGTCACTTAATATGCCGGATGGTGTTGCTAGTTCACAAAGTGCACATGATAAAAAATGGATTGATAAACTGATTTGGGATCACAGTAAGGCATGGGTGAAACCTACAAAACTTGATTTGACTGAAATTAGGCCGGGGTCCAGGGGCCGCATAGGCCCCGGTGGGGTACAGGGGCAGCGCCCCGTTGGGGGGCCCAGGGGGGCGAAGCCCCCGGGCGAAATTGATTTTTTTAATTTTTTAGGCCAATTTCGTTGGCTCTCCTGCACCAGAAGAAGCTTAATTGTAACATGATTTCTGCAGTAAAAAGCTTAACTGTAACATGCTTTTGTGAATTACTGTTAGACTTTATGTTCCAGTAATTCATTTAAATGAATAAAAATAATATTCATGGCTTATTGTACAAGCTCAGGAAAGTTAAAGTCTAAAAGTGTAGAAATAAACCAGAATATAAAAACTCAAAAAGGGAAATTTTTCTCACCCAATCTGAACTGATCAAAACATTCCAAAAATCAACAAAATTTCCCCCACAAATTGTTTAAAATGGTCACTTTACTATTTGAATCAAGATTGTGTGTAAAAAGAATATACATGCTCACACATTTGAGATGCACAATGAGGAACCAAAGTAGCCTTATTCTTGCCGGCACCATTCGTCTTTTAAGTCCAAAGAATCACACCATTTTAAATAAGGAGAAATCAAAGTTGACATGTTGTCAGCACATTTTGTCTTTCCTAGCAACCACACCACATATAGAAAATGGATGAACAAAGGTGGCCTTCTTATCTTGTCAGTTCCTCTTGTCCTCACCGTCAAAAAGCCACCATATACATGAAGTATAATTCATCCTTTCAATCATTTTCAGAATTGTCCATCAATAAAGTGCAAAGCTGTGATCCACATTTCTATCATTTTCCATGGTGTCTAACAAAAGCAAGGACGAGTCATTATGATTCCTGTTGATTTTGATTAAGCAGTCATATATTAATGAAATTCTCTTGCCCTGTCAAACAATGAGTGGTAAAGAAAACTAAAAAAAAGAAAAAAAAAGAAAAAACAAAAAGAAAGATGAAGAAAAAAAAGTCTTTCAGTCCAGTAGTGGGCGCTTGAAAAACTGCCTGATGTCTGCAGCACCAGCTTTTTGTTTTCTACTGGAGCCAGGTACTGGAGACAATGGAGCAGCTGAAGAAGCAGACTGAACATGATGGGGCACAGATGGACATACATATGTAGAAATGTTGACAGGTGGGGCTGCAGCTGGAAATAGGCTAGACATGGAGGAGACAGTAGCTACATTTTTTTTTTTGGCTGCTTGTGATAAATATTCCAAGGTGGGAATTGGTGAAATTAAAAAAAAAAAGAAGTAAAGTGTAGGGAGGATTCAGGTCATTTCTGTTTTTCCACCTTTTCTTTTCCTAAAAAAGTATCATAACAAACATGATTTTTTTAAGGAGATAAGATAAGATAATGTTGCTTATAGCCCAGCCGACCGCAAAGGGCCACATCAGGGCTGTCACCACGTTAAAATCAACTCACCAGTCATTTTTAAAAAAAAAAAAAAAAAAAAAAAAAAATTCACACATCTTGTTAAATGACATCGTCTACAAACGTACCAGAAACTTTGTTAAAAATCTTTCTGCCGTAAAATCTTAAATCAGATAAAAAATGTTAATCTCTCTCAAAAACTCAAGGATCACGTCAGGCGGGACATCCCTGAACAGGATCTTCATGGACTCCGCCGTTAAAATGTTTGTGTCTCACATCGTGCAAGTCCCAACACTCTAAAAGTACATGTTTCATTGTGAGTGGCGCATGACATGGAATGCACCACGGAGCTTCTTCACTCTTTAAAAGGTAAGAATGGGTAAAATACGAATGGCCGGTGTGCAGCCGGCACAGAACCGTTTCCTCTTTACGACCACCCGACGTAGATGGGAGGAAGTCTTTAAGGTTTGGACGGATCTGAAAGAGTTTGTTATTCGTCTGTGTGTTCCAATCCTCCTGCCAGAGGTCTCTCACATAATCGTTAATTTTGGGTTTCACATCTGAGCAGGGGATATAAGTGTTGGACAGTTTCTCTCTTGTGGCGTTCTTGGCTAAACGATCAACCATTTCGTTCCGCCGATGCCTTTTTTAAGGAAAGGAACAAAAAATAAATAAACAAACAAAATGAAAAACTGACAACAAAACCCCCACTCACAATAATAAAATTCTAAGAATCCCATCACCCCCACCCACCACCTGAAAGTAATATAAAAAAAAAAAGGAAATTTACTCTTTAAAAAAAAATCCAAACAATAAAATTTTTTAAATTTTCCACCCTGATATAAATTAAATTACTCCCACCCCACCGCACCAAAAATATCAACTATAAGTATAATTAGCCCCCCCAATCCCGACACCACCCCCCCCCCCACCCCCCCCCCCCCCCCCCCCCCCCCCCCATCAACTTTTTAAATTTGATTCTAATTACTTTAGCAAAGAATACTAAAATGTTAACTCGCCTTCATGTTTTTCTTATGCTCTGGGTGATCAGCATGGCTTCGAAGTTTCTTTTTTTCCGTTCGCTCCGTATCTGATCGTTTTTGAACAAACGATACAGAAACGCGTGCCGGCCACATTTATTTTCTTGCACCACTTGCGATATTCATTGCCGTCGTCATCAGTTTCGTTTAGCCATTGCCATCTCCATTTGTTTCTAATTTGGCCCTCGACGCATGCTACTGGATCTCCTTCTTTCAAAAAAGCCATGACTACTTAATTTCTGGAGCACCGTGCAAACTTTCGTTGTCTGTAGACGCGCCAATGTTAGCCTGTCAAGATGCCGGAAACACAGAAACAGCTACTTCCGGTATGAGATTGAAAACTTGGATCGAACACAAAATCGGAACCGATAATTTTTTTTTTTTTTTTTTTTTTTTAAATGGACGGAAGTTCCGTCAAGACTGAAAGTCATTTTGACGGATTTCCGTCCATAGACGGAAAAGTTTCACCCATGCAGTAAGGAAGACTTATTTATTGATGTTTTAAGTTCCGCAGATCTGCAACATAGGTGCGGGAATGCTTTTTCTCTTTTGGACGGCAACATTAATCAGGCATTAAAATTATTTACTGAGGTGTTGTTAAAGGCAAGTGAATGTATGCAAAAACGGGTTTTGGTCAGAGGGGACTGCGTGAAGCACTTTGGTTTGATACCGACTGTGATGTGGCAAAGCTCAGTGCTAGACATCTGCTAGCAATTTCCAGGAGAACTAAGGATAATGATGACAGAGCAAAATATGTTGAAGCTCGTAAAACATACAAGAATTTACTAAAGAAAAAGAAAAACATGCTATAAACGTGACAAAGCCAGACGTCTGGCATCCCTGCATAATAATAGTAAACTGTTTTGGAAGGAACTGAAACAGGGGAGTGGAAAAAAGAAAACTGGTATTTCAAAGGATATAACGACGGATCAGTGGTGTACACATTTCCAACAAGTGTTCAGTGGTGAGGTTAGATCAGACAATAATAGACAGGGTGGAGAAAGTCAAGATGAGAGATTTATTGACTGCAGCGAGCTGAACCGGGTCATTTCCGAGCAGGAAGTGTCTGACACTATAAGAAAATTAAAACAGGTAAAGCTGTGGGGTGATTTCAGCAGAAATGCTAAACTGGCGATAAAGTAGCTATTCATTTCTTAACGAAACTT
>JAFLJL010003712.1:0-19592 GCA_018398815.1 Conus ventricosus
AATTACTATTTTTTAAACAAAAACTTTTAGAAGATTGTTTTTTTTGACAAGAAAACTTAAATAAGAATTTGGTTGTATTTAGAGGAACTTGTTATGATCTTAGGTTAATTGAGGAGACTGAGGAGACTTCAGTTTAAGAACTTAAAAGTGACTTGGGGTGACTTGGGGATGACTTGAGGACAACTTGAGAATAACTTGAGTAAGAACTTGAGGATGACTTAGAAGTGACTTGGGGTAACTTCAGTTAAGAACTTGTGGATGACTTGAGTGTGCGTGCGTGGGGTGGGGGTGGGGGGACGTGCGTGCGTGGGGTGGGGGTGGGGGTGGGGGTGGGGGGACGTGCGTGCGTAGGGTAGGACAAAACACACACACACAAACAAACAACAAACAAACACACAATAGACAGGACAGTGCTTGTGAGAAAGTGAAGGGGGCTTTTTGTTGTTCACACTTGAACGTCGTAAATTCAAGACAGCCACCAAAAGCACCTATCAAAATCCTGAATCAATAATCACAGGATCTGTTTCAGTTCTATCGGCGGCCGCCCGAAGGCAGCCTGAAAAGGAGGTGTGCAGGGCGTTGAAGCAGGTTTTCAGTAGAAATGTTTGCCAGGCGTTACGCGTAACCGTTACTATTTTTAGAAGCCCGTCATACTATCGTCAGTAGTCCAAACCCCACCACGCAGGCCTTCACGCTGTTAGGTCGTCCCTGTGGCCTCAACAGCCGAGCCTTCACTGCTAGCCAGGCGGTTACGCGTAACCGTTACTATTTTTAGAAGCCAGTCACAGTCTCAGCGAGGTAGAGGGCTTTGTAGGTCAAACGGCAGGTGGTTATATATAGCTGTTTCTGTTTTAAAACCGCGTCATTCCAATCATCAGTAGTTCACAAAACTTGCCAGCATTAACGTTGCTTTAACGAGCCGCTTCAATCATTTTTTCAAAGTATCTTATATTTTCATGTAAAGCATTCTTTTCTTCCTCTGTCCACAATTCCGTTGGTGTTGGCAGCGGTAATGGGAGATTTTGAGCTTGTTGGAAAGTTGTAGCTGATTCCATGTCTTCCACACCCAAATAATTTAATCTATAAAGCTGTTGAAAAGGTATTTGTGATTCAAGAACTTTTTCTAACTTAGAATCCACACTGTCTTCTGAAACTGCAGCTATATTTTGTGCCATATGCAAACACTTCTCTCGCAGAAAAAGCACCGTCTTCACACCACCACAGCACTGGAGAAATGAAACAACACAAGTGCTGGGCGGAAATGTCGTCACTACTAATCAGCTGATTCTATCTAGTCTTGTGATTGGCCGGCCGTGACATCAGCCCACCGCGTGATCCGAAAATCGTCATGTCCGGCCACGTAGTAAGTAATCGGATAGTGCAAAGTCCTTAGGTAGGCCGGCAACTAGCAATTAAAGGCTTACCTGCCCCCACCGTTTGTATATGCGGCGCGTTCAGCCACGGCTGCTTTTCCCCTACGTTACTCTATGGGGCGTGTTCAGCCGTGGCTGCTTTTTCCCCTACGTTACTACGCTACGTTTTGGTTATTAAAGAGAACTGATAAATGCCAATTCCTAGGGTCAGCTGCTCCGAAACTGGTTGAGGAGCAGCTGCCTAGGATTGGCATTTATCAGTTCTCTGGGGGGAAAACTATATGTGAGGGAAGAATACAGGCCACGAACGGAATTGAAGGACAGCCAACAAGAACAATATGGACAGTACAGAAGACAAGAGCATTACGGATATGAAAATATCTACAACAAATGGACGTATATGAACAGCCAAGGGACACAGAGAGAAGAAGGAAGTGAAAGTGACTGTGGTGCAAGTGGATTCAGTGGTTATGGTGATAGGATGACGAGAGGACGTGAGGAATGGGAGGAAAGAGAGAGAGGAAACCAACGGTGTGACCAATCAAGGGAAAGTAAGCAAAAACATAAGCAAGAAGGGGAAGAATGGAGGAAAGAGAGAGAGAGACAGAAGAAGAGTGACGAATCAGGTATGGATGATGATAAATGGAAAAAAGGGAGAGGAAGGAGAGAGAGAGAGACAGAAGAAGAGTGACGAATCAGGTATGGATGATGATAAATGGAAAAAAAGGAGAGGAAGGAGAGAACGAAGACGGGGAGATCAAAGTGCGGAGAAAATGAAAGTGAAAGTGATTTTGATGCATTGTTAAGCAGAATAGACGTATCAGATGAAGAGAGAGAAAGAGGATTGGAGAGGAACAAGAGAGTATGACAGAGAAACAGTATGAAAGAGGAGTGAGAGAGGAAGAGGAGGGGGGAAAGGAGAAACTAACCAGTGCAAAAGGAAGTGAAAATGTAACAAATAATGAGAGAAAGAAGAGAGGTGTATCCGGCAAAAGCGAGGCAGGGAAGACACACACAAAAAACACTACGGAGGCAAATGCAGGTCAAAGTTCGGACATAGATCACGAAAATACCATTAGCATGTGCATACAAGCAATGGTACACGCATCAGGGGTGAGCATGACAAAAGCTCGAACCAACCAGACAGCATTTGGAACATACAGAGGTCAGGGCCACACACGGACACGGCGTGTGCGGCAGGCATAGAGGTCGAGGCACAGAAATGACACCACGCACGCGACATGAAGGACACACTAACACGGGGAAAGAACAGGATGCTAGTTCAAAATACAAAGGCACATCGAAGGGGAATGGAAGATATGCATAAGAAAGACGATAAAACACCCACATTAGGCAACAAATCAACAAACACAAGACAATTCACAATAGAAAAACCATGCAAGCACAAAGCATAATAGGCTCCGACAACGAAGAAGGGAACAAAACGAATGGTGGAGGTAAAACAAAAACAAAACAACACACTACAGGAAAACAATCCAGACCTCAAACAGGAAATACAAAACAAACAAACAAACAACAAGGTTACGCACGTCTATCAGCGAACACACGTTCCCAAACAACAAGAAAAGACCAGAGAGAAGGGTCCGATAAAGAGGATAGCTGAGGGGCAGGCCAGGGTCACACACAACAGAAAAGGAAGGATAATGATACAGGACAGTCTGTGGAGAATGTGAGAAGAGTGGAAGGAAATAGTAATGAAAACGAAAACAAGAGTGAGAATGTGAGCACGAGGGAAACAAGAAAGCTATATTTTGGTTGTTGGAATGTCGAAGGTCTACTTGGAAAGCTAACAGATCCAGACTTCTTAGAATATATCACGTCGTTTGATGTGTGTAGTCTAAGTGAAACATTTACATTAGAATCATTCGACTTCGAGATAAAATTTCAAGAATTTTTACACTTACACTGTCCAGGGGTAAAATTTACTAGAATGGGCAGACCTTCAGGGGGATTATCATGTTAGTTAAAAAGGAATTGTCTGAATATGTCCAGCTGATAACACTGATGTAAAAAATGTATTATGCATAAAAATAACAAATGATTTGTTAAAGTGTGAAAAAGATATACTGTTTTTGGCATTTATGTACATCCAGTGGACAGTCGTTTTTACTCTGATAAAGATTATTCATGTACTCTAGAACTAATAGAACAGTATATACTTATGCAAATAGAACAAGGAAATGATTTTTACTATATCATTGGAGGAGATTTCAATGCTCGCATAGGAGAATGGGGCTTGAATATCAATGATAACAATGACATTGCAAATGATAACCAAGACGTATATCCACGAAAATCAAAGGACTCATACATAAACGGTTTTGGAAAAAAATTAATGGAACTTTGCATAACATTCAATTTAACCCCTTTATAAGATTAAAATATGAAATATAATCATGATACAGATGAGAATGGAAGATGGAACTGGAAGAAGAATGATAGAATTTGTGTAAAAGAATGAGGAAAAAATGATAGACTGTCTATGAAGGAGAGACTGGAATAACTGAGAAAGATTGGACAAATGTACATAAGTGAAATATTTGAAAAAGGAGAGATGTTTCTTGCATATGCATGATACTTTTATATCAAGTGCATGACGATGAGAAGGTGGGTCTGATAATAAAGAGGGAATAAGGAGATGATGTTGGATGAATATTATAACAGGTATAATTTATGTAATAAGTAGACCTATTAGAAGACAGGGCTTGAGCGCACAGATAAAAGGATGTTGGCATGCAGGTTACATGTCATGGCTTTGGTGCGAGCTTGTGTTCTGGGCCCCTCGCCCCATGCGGCTCGCGGTCCTCTCTTCCACCCTCCCCCTCCCTTCTCTGGCGCTCCCGCGTGGTGTTGGGGGGGGTGGGGGGCGGGCGGGCCGACGGCCCGGCAAAAAAGACGGCCGAGCACAGGCTGCTCCGAGCCCCGATGGCTCGCGGTCTCCTCTCTCCCTCCCTCCCCTTCCTCCCCCTCTTCTCTCCCTTCTGGTGGTGGGGATGGGGGGGGGGTGCGCGGGGCGCGCGGCCGAACAGCAACAAGACACGTCGAGCACAGCTAAACCACCGCCGCGCCCCCCTGGGCTCGAGGTCCTCCCCTCCCCCCCCCCCCCCGCCCCCCCCACCCCCCCCCCCCACCACAGATCGACGGTTCCTCCCCCCCTCCCCCCTCTCTTGCGCTCCTGCGGCGTGGGTGGGGGGGGGGCGTGGGGCGGGCGGGCCGGAACAGTAACAAGAGATGTCGAAACACAATGGCACATTTCATTTCCTACTGTTATCTGTTTGAAAAATCGACGCTGCGAACTCCTTGTGTAAGAGCTTTGGCCTCACTATAAATTGGCGCGGCGGTTACTACGCGCGCCAAGAGTCAAGAGTCTCTACGTGTCTCTCTTCATTCTCTGTCTCTCTCTCTCTTCTTCTGTCCAATGTCTCCTTCCATCCGCTCTTCCCCCAAAATGACAGGCAGTCTGTCTTTTTCCTCAGAATACAAACACTACTCAAAAAACTGACGAGCAAGGCACCCCTGTAGAGGGATTTCAGTCACGTCCAGTTAAGGTTCTCTCCTAAACACCTATCTACTATTTGCACAGCCATCGGGGGCTGTTGGAAAGTCACAAAAAACGGAAGATTATATAAATTATCTTTTTCCGCTGGGCCATACATCCACAATTCACAAGTGTACGCCTCTAAAGAGCGCAGCAAGTACAATGAACAACACATCAGTTGTCAAGACACGGAACCTCTTGTTTCACAGCCAGAAGACCCAACAGCCTGCTCCTATCAACGAAGGCATGGCCAACGACAACACTGATGCCTTAAGGCTTACCAAGGACCAAAGAAAAACCAGCCTGTTCCTATCAATGAAGGCATGGCCAACAACAACACTGAGGCCAAGCTTACAAAGACCGAGAGACACAACAGCCTGTTCCCTATCAACGAAGGCATGGCCAACAACAACCCTGATGCCATAGCTACAAAGGACCAAAGACACAATCAGCCTTTTCCTATCAACGAAGGCATGCCAACAACATCACTGATGCCATAGCTTACTAAGACCAAAACACAACAGCCTTTTCCTATCACCGTCACAACAGCCCTTTTCCTATGCAACGAAGACATGGCCCACGACAACACTGATGCCATAGCTTACAAAACCAGAAGACACAACACCGTTCCCTATCAACGAACATGGCCAACGACAACAACTGATCCACAGCTTACAAAGAACAGAAGACACAACAGCCATTTCCCTATCACGAATGCAGCCAACGACAACACTGATGCATAAGCTTACAATGGACCAAAACACAACAGCGTTCCTACACCGAAAGGCATGCAACCTCAACACTGATGCCATAGCTTCAAAGGACTCAAGAAACACAACCAGCCTTTCCTATCAAACGAAGGCACGGCCATCAACACTGAGCCATAGCTTACAAAGGTCCAGAAGACACAACAGACCTGTTCCTACAACGAAGGCAATGGCCAACGACTACACTGATGCCATAGCTTACAAAGGACCAGAAGACACACGCATGTGCCTATGCACCGAAGGCAGCCAACAACAACACTGATCCAAGATTACAAAGGACCAGGTAACACACACCTGTTCCCTATCAAACGAAGCTGGCCATCCGACAACAACTGATGCCATAGATTACAAAGACCAAATACTCAACACCTGTTCCTAATCAACGAAGCTACGGCCAACGACAACACTGAATGCCATAGCTTACAAAGACCCGAAGACACAACACCTGTTCCTATCAACGAAGGCATGCCCCCACAACGACAACACTGATGCCATAGCTTACCGAAAGGACCAGAAGCACACAACAGCCTGTTTCCTATCAACGAAGGCATGGCCAACAACATCACTGATGCCATAGCTTACAAAGACCAAAACACACAGCCTGTTCCTATCAACGAGGCATGGACCAACGACAACACTGATCCAAAGCTTACAAGACAAAGACACAACACTTGCCTATCAACGAAGACAGGCCAACACAAAATCAATGCCCATCGCTTACACAGGAACAAACGAGGAAGGACATCTAATCGACTTTTCGGAATTCTCTTCGTAACCTCACCCTCTACAGCATCAGAAAGAGCGTTTGCCGAAGCTTGAAAGGCTTTTTTCTTGTGGCAAAAAAAACCTTTTGCCGAAAAGCAAAGCAGAAACTGTGTAACCACAAGACACGTTCACAACACCAAGGACAGACAGGGAGCTGAAGAAACAACCACAACATTAAGTGACAGAGCTTCATGGCATTACTCTTGCTAGAATAAACAGACCACAGTACAGAGCATCATGGCAATTAACTCTTGCTAGAATAAACAACCACAACTGTCATGTGACCGTAGCCTCACATCAAGGCATGTGACGCTCCATCCCATGAAGTTAGTGATATGAATCATTTTTCCCCCTCCCGTGCCACAATTAAAGGAAATATTCATATGGCTTGACTAGTGGAGCGGGCGTCCCCAAAATAATTGTGAGTATGAACTCATTCAAGAAACGAATGCGGTCATTGGGTAAATGACCACTGAGTGAGAGTTTAACAAGGCGGTAAGTAAAGGTGCTGTCATGTGTTTTGAACACTGAGTATGCACTCTCTAGAGAAGGGGGAAAGAGTCAGTTTTAAAAACCCAGCAGATTGCCTAGAGACTCCGAACCGTCAGACGGTGTCCTCGTTGCTGACCATCATTACCAGGAGAGCATAGATAGTTTGGGGAAAGCGACAGGAAAACATAAAGAAGAGAGAAGAATCATTTGTTGAATTGAGAAGCAGGTTACTTACACTACCTATCGTGTTTCAGCCTTCACCCTTTAACCTTCGCCCTCACCCTTCGTCATTTCACCCCGTGAGTGGTTTGAAGATGCCATGGTGTGGGGGGGGGGGGGGGGATCACACCCGGTATTCAGCCGGGCCAGCCAGTACCAACTCCAGGGAGAGGAGCTGAAGCTCGTCATTTCGCAGAGACAGAAGAAGGCGCGGAAAAAGAAGTCGAGACTCGTATCTCCAGGACGGGAGAGTCGAGGGGCAGTATATTGTTCACAGAAGAGAGAGACAGCGGGAATGGAAAAGCAGGGAAAGCTTTTACTTGAGGCAGCAGTCCCAGTGATTACGGGAGTTAGTATTCACCTGGGTCCGGAATGATGGATAACGGATTGTGAAGGCCATAGCTTTATAGAAGCGAGCTAGATTATTTTATCTCTCAGTGTAAAGAAGATACTAGTGTGATACTATTTTATCTCCTCAGTGTAAAGAGAGATACAAGTGTTAGACTATATTTTCTCTCAGTGTAAAGAGAGATACATGTGTGAAGTTGATTGTGTCTCCTCGGTGTGAGGAGAGATACATTGTGGCGGATTTATTTGTCTCTCAGTGCGGAGAGAGATACAGTAAAATCTTGTACAAGTTTTTGTTTGTGATTTTCTTAGTAACAAGTGTTTCCCCTGAAGGAGAGGGGGAGAAGAAACCACACATTCGGTAGTGCTCCTTTTGGGTGATTGTAAAGATTGCGAGTGCGTAGGGAGTAAAAAGCCTGTCATGAAGTGCGGGTATGCAAAGAGTGACAGTGTTACAAGCCTCATGGGCAATGACTCTTGCTAAGAAAAACCACCCACAACATGAAGTGACCAGAGCATCATGGGCTATTACTCTTGCTAGAATAAACAGACCACAAATTAAGGACAGAAGGCATCAATGGGCAATTACTCTTGCAAGAAAAAACAGACCCAACATTAAGTGACAGAGCAACAGGCTATTACTCTTCTGTCTCATTGTTTAGTCCCCAATCTGTGTGTGGGATAGACAAATTTGCTCCATTCTTTTCTTTGGGGCACTCTTGGCGTAGGATGTTGGATAGGGAATTGATCAGACCAACCAACCTCACTGCCTCCAAAACCACTAGACTGGGAACCCAACACCAACACTATGTGTTTCCAGCAGATTTCCACACACACTGAGCTGGGGAACCCACACCAAACACTATGGTTGGTTTCATCAGATTTCACACACCATTGACTGAAACCCACAACCAACACTATATTGTTTCCATCAGATTTTCCCACACCATTGACGGCACCCACGCCAACACACTATTCACACAACTTACCATACGCAATATTCGCACAACTTAGCATACACAGAATTCACACAGCTTACCACACACAGATATCCGACAGCTTACCATACCAGATATTCACACATCTTAGCATACACCGCTATTCACACAGCTTACCCTACCGCATATTCACACAGCTTAGCATACACAGATGTTCACACAGCTTACCACAACACAGAAATCACACATCTTACCACACACAGATTTTCATCACACAGCTACCACACACTAGATATTCACACAGCTACCATATCTCCAGCAGCAAAAGCAGAGGATCCAAGATGGCTCAGGACAAGAGTCCCGAAGAGCATGGCCACCAATGTCACCAGCCATGACACTCACCACGTTTGCATATGACTTTGTCCCGCACCGTCACAAAGGACATGCTTAAATCTTATCAAACCAAATGCATTCACTACAATAGATCACTTAAACAAACCAAAAATTAAAATCGAAATGATAGAGGTAGGAACAGGAAACGATAAACAGTAAACAAGTGGGGTTCTGTTTTGCTCCCATAAGGAAACCTAACACAGAGTAACTTTTATTCAAGACTGGCACAGCCTTTTAAACATGAATAAAGACCAGACAAATACATAACGTATCAATCTACTAGTGGGGGAAAAGGCCGTGGTCTCCCTGATGAGCCCTATCCAGCGGGCGAAAGGCCTCGGCAGGAAATACTAATATATCTGCCTCAAAAGATTGCGATGGTTCCCTTATGCACTAGAGAAGAGTTTCATATACTGTAACTTTTTTTTTTTTTAATTTCATTTTCCCCAGTTTCTCCATCTTCAAACTCCCCTTCCCCAGCCTCCCCTCCCCTCAAGCCCCAAATCTTTGCCAAGGACCAATTTTTTTTTTCATTGTTTGCCTGCGCTTAGCTTTTCCACCCCACTATTAGATTGTTCGCTATGTTTTGTCTGACTTTATTCAAGTAAAAAGGCTAGTGCCCAGTCTGAATAAAAGTGACTTCTGTGTTAAGGTTCCTTATGGGAGCAAAACATACCCCGCTTTTTTACCTGTTAAAAACCGAAAATTTAATTCTAAAGGAATAGTCTAACAGCACTGAATTCTTTAACTGATGCAGCCACTACAGAGGACGGCAATATCACTGGGATGTGGGCAGGGGGGTTAAAGGGTCGACCCCACAGGTGGTGCCACTGTGGGACATGTCCAAATCCCAGTCCACTCCTTTTCCCGGGCTTGTTGAGTGTGCTGTGGGAACAGCACTGGAAGACTGACACCACACACTGACGTTTCTTCACTTCAGGGTGTGGGACATAGCTGTTTGAACTGGCCAGTAACACCAACACACTGACCGTTTCCTTCACTTCATGCTGTGTGGGACTTAGCTTGTTTTTGAACCTGGTCAGTTAACACCACACACTGACGTTTCCTTCACGTCATGGCTGTGTGGACATAGCTGATTGAACTGGTCAGTTAACACCCCAACACTGACGTTTCCTTCCTCATGGGGTGTGGGACATAGCTGGTTGAACTGGTCAGTTTAACACCACACACTGACGTTTCCTTCACTTCATGGCTGTGTGGACATAGCTGTTATGAACTGCCAGTTAACACCACACACTTAAAGTTTTCATCCACTGTGGGATGTTCTCTGTCAGTGCTGCTTCAATCTGCTTGATCGTGACCCACAGGTGTCTCAGTCCTCTTGCACCTTGTCAACACTAACACCAACACAGTGTCTCATCTCTTGCACCTTTCAACACTAACACCAACACGGGTGTCTCAGCTCTTGCACCTTGTCAACACTAACACCACACAGGTGTCTCAGTCTCTTGCAACCTTTGTCAACACTACACCAACACGGGTGTCTCAGTCTCTTGCCCTTATCAACAACGAACACCAACTCAGGTGTCTCAGTCCTTGACATTGTCAATCACTAACACCAACACAGGTTGTCGCAGTCTCTTGCACCTTGTCAACACTAACACCAACACAGGTGTCTCAGTCTCTGCACACCTTGTCAACACTAACACACCAACATCAGGTGCAAAGTACACCTCTGGCCAGGAACCTCAGGGCATGATTGAACCTGTATGAGACTGACACAGACTTCCTCATCCTTGGCACAGAGAAGAAATATGATCACAGTAACCAATTTGTACTTCAGAGTCCCGACTTGCAGTTGTACAGCTTCACCTTCAAGAAGGTGTTGTCCAAAGTCAGTCCAACTGATCAGCAGTATTACACCAGCATGATGACCAGCCTGAACAGAGTACAAAGGTCTCTTCACTGTCAGTCTGACCTCTCATGTCACTTTTCCCCAGACAGCATTCAGACAGTGTTACAAAGTCTCTTCTCACTGTCAGGCTGTCCTCTCATGTCACTTTCCCATACAGCATTCAGACATATACAAAGGTCTCTTCATGTCAGCTGTCCGCTCATGTCTCTTTCCCATCAGCAAAATTCGGAACATTATTACAAAGGCTCATTCACGACAGTCTGTCCTCTCATGTCACTTTCCCATACAGCATCAGGACAGTAATTACAAAGTCCCTCTTCACGTCAGTCTGTCCTGCGCATGTCCAACTTTCCCATACAGGAACATTCAGACATATTACAAAGGTCTCTTCACTGTCAGTCTGTCCTCAAGTTTCATTCAACTTTCCCAGACAGCATTCAGGTCACAAGTCAGTTCAAAGTCACTGACATGACCCATGAGAAAACAGTCAATGTGCAACTATTGTCAATTTAATTGTCAAAACAAAATGTCAAACAATTTTTATGTGGTTCCATCCCTGCCAACTACACAGGGGCCATAACTTACACACACACACAAGGGGGGTGGGGGGGGGGGGGGGTGGGGGGGGGTAAAGGGCTGGGATTTTTTTCTGGAAAGAAGAAAAGAAGTGAAAACAGTTTCCCCCTGGTGTGTGATTTTGCTACGCACATGATGAAAATAAAAAGTTCCATACAAAAGGTGCTCTAGTTTGCTGCGCACATGATGAAAGAAAAAGTCACGCGTTTTTTTTTATACCAAAAGGTGCTCTAGTTCTACCACGTGATGAAAAATAAAAAGTCACCATACAAAAGGTGCTCTAGTGCTACAACAAGATGAAATAAAAAGTCCCCCATACAAAGGTGCTCTAATGCTACAACCAATACACATGATGAAAATAACAAGTTACCATACAAAAGGTGCTCTGTTTGCTACACACATGATGAAAAGAAGAAAGTCACCATACAAAAGGTGCTCTAGTTGCTACGCACATGATGAACAATAAAAAGTCACATACAAAAGGAGCTCTGTTGTTTACGCACATGATGAAAATGCAAAAGTCACCATACAAAAGGTGCACTAGTTGTCTAACACACATGATGACAATAAATAGTAGTCTCCATACCAAAGGTGCTCTAGTTGCTACCACATGATGAAAATAAAAGTCACCATACAAAAGGTGCTCTAGGTTGCTAGCACATGATGTAAATAAAAAGGCACCATAAATAAGGTTGCCTAGTTGCACGCACATGATGAAACTAAAAAGACCACCATACAAAAGGTGCTTTAGAGTTGCTACGCACATGATGAAAATAAACAGTCAACCATACAAAAGGTGCCTTAGGTTGCTACGCATCAATGAAGAAGAATAAAAAGCACCATACAAAAGTGCTCTAGTTGCTACGCAAATGAATAAAAATAAAAAGTCACCATACAAAAGGTCTCTTGTGCTACGCACATGGAATGAAAATAAAAAGTCACCATACAAAAGTGCTCTAGTTGCTACGCACATGATTGAAAAAAAAGTCACCATACCAAAAGTGCTCTAAGTTTGCTATGCACATGAAGAAAATAAAAAGTTCCACCATCAAAAAGGTGCCTAGTTGCTACACACATGATGAAAAAAAAAACAGTCACCAACAAAAGGTTCTCTATTGCACTACACATGATGAAAAGAAAAAGGTCACCATAACAAAGGTGATCTAGTTAGCTACCACATGATGAAAATAAAAAGTCACCAACAAAAGTGGCTCTATTTTGCCTACACACGTGATGAAAATAAAAAGTTTACCATACAAAAGTGCGCTAGTTGGTAACACATGATGAAAATAAAAGTGTCACCTACAAAAGTTGCTCGAGTTGCTACAGACACCATGATGAAAATAAAAAGTCCCTCCATCAAAGTGCTCTAGTTGCAACGCACATTGATGAAAATCAAAAGTCTCCATAGCAAAAGGTGCTCTAGTTGGTACACCACGTGATGAAAATAAAAAGTTACCATACAAAAGGTGCGCTAGTTGCTACGCACATGATGAAAATAAAAATCACCATACAAAAGGTGCCTCTAGGTTGCTACACAACATGATGAAAATAAAAAGTCACCATACAAAGGTGCTCTAGTTGCTACGCACATGATGAAAATAAAAAGTCACCATACAAAGGTGCTCTAGGTTGCTACGCACTGATGAAAAAAAAAAGTTTACCATAGCAAAAGGTGCTCTAGTTGCTACGCACATGATGAAAATAAAAAGTTTCCATAAAAAAAGGTGCTCAGTTGCTACGCACATGATGAACATATAAAGTTACCATACAAAAGGTGCGCTAGTTGCACGCCCATGATGAAAAATAAAAAGTACCAAACGAACAAGATGCTCTAGGTTGCTACATACTGATGAATATACAAAGTCACCCATCCAAAAGAGCTCTAGTTGGCTACATATACGTGAATGAAATAAAATAGAGTTACCATACCAAAGGTGCTCTAGTTGCAACACACATGATGAAAATAAAAAGTCAACAACAAAAGTGCTCTAGTTCTACGCACTGTGATGAAAATGAAAAGTTACCATACCAAGGTGCTCTAGTTGCTACGCACGAGATGAAAATAATAAGTGACCATACAAAAGGGCTCTAGAAAGAAATATTTCTCAATAAAAGTTTGCTGGCAGCAGTGGCATTGTTACTATTCTTTTTGAAGCCACTGAATCCCATCCCCCCTCCCCCCCCTCCCCTCCAATCCACACTTACACACTTAACAGTCCTAGCAATTCATATATCTATTTGAAAAAAACGAGCACAATTCCTGCATAAATTTACACTAAATTTAGTTCAATTTGATCAAAAAAATAACTGCAATAACTGAGCAGGGTGGAAAGGTTTGTGTGCATGCACCCATGAGAGGTATGTACACATCACTCAAAGACTGATTACACTACGATTCATTCATGCACCCAGTGAGAGTATGTACAACATCACTCAAAGACTGATTGCACTACAATGTATTCATGCACCCGTGAGAGGTATGTACAATATCCCTCAAATAATACTGAAGCACTACACGTATTCATGCACCCCTGAGAGTATGTACAACATAACTCAAATACTGAATCACTACATTAATTCATGCACCCAGTGAAGAGGTATGTACACCATCACTCAAATACTATGCACAAACTGTATTCATGCACCCAGTGAGAGGTATGTACAACATCACACAAATACTGATGCCCAACATGTATTTTCATGCACCCAGGGAAGGTATGTAAACAGCAACTCAAATACTGATGCACTACATGTATTCAGGAGAATGTGTGAAAGTAAATAAATTACAACGGACATAGACAAAGACTGATGCACATACATGTATTCAGGAAATGTAAAGTAATAAAATGACAAAGGACATAGACAAAGATGATCATCTACCTGTCTTCAGAGAAATGATAAAGTAAAAATAAATTACCAAAGGACATAGACAAAGACTGATGCACTACATGTATTCAGGAGAAGTGAAAGTAAATAAATGACCAAGACATAACAAAAGACTGATGCACTACATGTAATTCAGAGAATGGAAAGTAACTCAATGACAAATACATAGACATAGACGATGCACTACATTATTCAGAGAATGTGAAAGTTCAATAAATGACAAAGGACATAGACAAAAGACTGATGCACACATTGTATTCAGGAGAATGGAAAGTAAATAAATGACAAAGACATAGACAAACAAACGAAAAGAAAAAAATGAAATGGTCGGATGAGATCCAGATAAGGGAAATCAACCACAAACATAACGTCATCCAGAGATGAGTCGATAAGGGAATCACTCCAACAAACCTAACGTCAGACAAAATGTTCGTAGTCAAGTGCCTTAACATGTTTATGAATTATTTTGCATTTCTCTACAAAATAAGTATATTAACACATTGCTAAAAATCTAGTAGCCATCTTCTGAGATACTTACAATGACAGGAGAGCTATATTTATTCTGAAAAAGCTAAGTTTGCAACTAGAAAATGACACTTCAGCATACTGGACTCTAAACTGAGGCAAAGCACAAGTTGTAACCCTCAGTTCAAGTGTCCTGTTTAACGGAATATTAAGCAATTTACTATAAAATATGTCCCGAAAAAAAAAAATGAACTCATGAACACATATTCATCAGCAATTCTGTTGCAGCAGATAGATTTTGAACTGGCAATTGATCAGCAGTTTGTCTGAGTTACTGGATAATCTCTGATTCTGCGTAGCGTTATTGCAACCATTTGTTTAGCAGGCCCCCATGACTGAGGAAGCAGCATGACCGCGCTTCTTCACGCTCGGGTTCTGAGGCCTACGAATGGCTGGACCCAAATGTTGGCAAATGTTACTGACGGAGGAAACTCAATGGTGTTTTTAACAAAAACTTGGAAAACTTTAAATGCAAACATAGTAATAACAAAAGATAAAGCAACAGAAACATACAAACAAAAATGCATATGAAGAATTTTTTTTTCAATGAAAATAACTTTCATTGTGGGACAGTTTGTCTCAGCTGCAAGTCAGGGCTTTGAAATACTTAATGTGAGTTCTCCATGTTTTGCCATTTCGAAATGGGGATATAATTCACACACCACACACAGACCGTGACAGAGTCTCTCTTTCACACAGACGAACACACACACACAGACCGTGACAGAACAGTCTCTCTTTCACACAGACAGACACACACACACTCAACAGACTGTGACTGTCTCTTCTTTTCACACAGACAGACACCCACCTCACACACTACAGACTGGCAGACACACACAGACTGTGACAGACACTCTTCTTTCACACAGACAGACACACCAGACTGTGACAGACAATCGCTCTTTCACACAAACAGACACCACACACAAACACACCCATCTCTATAAACACAGCCAACCAGGCAGCTTTGTTGATTACCACTGTCACTTGAAAGCGGTTGAAAGCGACACGGAGTGAACTACTGGTGGTCATGACAGGGGGCATCCCATGGCTCTGTAGGCCCCAGCTGTCCCTCAGCCTGACACAGGCACTTTGGCCCCGGCCTGGTCAAGCCAGCGGACCCACCCAGACTTAAGCCATCGCTGGACTCCCACCTGCTTGTCAGCCTCCTCTGCCAGCCAGCAAACAAACATCACGCACCTGTGGAGGCCAGCCAAGGTGGTTGAATGGTAGGGACAGTCCCGGGTCCTATTGGTGTGTAGCTCCTATGACACAACATGACACCCTGGTGGAGGCAGCCAAGGTGGTTGAATGGTGAGGGACGTCCGTGTCCTAGTGTGTGTAGCTCCTATGACCACAACATGAACTCGTGGAGGACAGCCTAGGTGTTGAATGGTGAGGACAGTCATGTCCTAGTGGTGTGTAGCTCCTATGACACAACTACATCGGTGGAGACAGCCAAGGTGTTGAATGTGGGGACAGTCATGTCCTAGTGGTGTGTAGCTCCTATGACACAACAAGAAACACCTGTGAGGACAGCCAAGGTGTTTGAAGGTGAGGGACAGTTAATGCCTAGTGGTGAGTACGCGATGACAACACCACATGATACCTGTGGAGGACAGCCAAGGTGTGAATGGTGAGGGACAGTCTTGTCCTAGTGGTGTTAGGCTCCTAGACACAAATCATGATACCGTGGAGGACACAGCCAAGTGGTGAACTGGTGAGGGACCATCGTGTCCTAGTGGTGTGTAGCTCCTATGACACAACATGACCACCTGTGGAGGACAGCCAAGGAGTTGGAATGGTGATGGACAAGTTTGTGTCCTAGTGGTGTGTAGCACTTTTTGCTATGACCACAACATGACACCTTTGGAGAACTAGCCAAGGGTTGAAATGTGAGGGACAGTTTGTGTCCGAGTGGGGGGTAACTCCTATGACACATGAACCTGTGGAGGACAGCCAAGGTGTTGAATGGTAGAGGGACAGTCGTGTCCTAGTGTGTGTGACCAGGGGGGGGGGGGGGGGGGGGGGGGTTGGGGGGGGGGGGATGACACAACATGATACCTGTGGAGGACAGCCAAGGTGGTTGAATGGGGAGGACATCGTGTCCCCTAGTGGTGTGAGCGCCTATGACACAAACAGGATATCGGCGGAGACAGCCAAGGTGTTGAATGGTGAGGGACAGTCGTGTCCTAGTGTGGGTAGCTCCTATGACACAACATGACACCTGTGGGAGGAAACCAAGGTGTTGAATGGTGAGGGACAGTCATGTCCTTGTGGGGTGTAGCTCCTATAACACAACTTGACAATCTGTGGAGGACAGCCAAGGTGTATGAATGGTGAGGACAGTCCGTGTCCTAGATGGTGTGTAGCTCCAATTGACACAACATGACACCTGTGGAGGACAGCCAAGGTGTTGAATGGTGAGACAGCATGTCCTTTGTGGTGTGTACTCCTACTGACACACAGACAACCTGTGTAGGACTGGAATTGTGGGGCACACCGTCCCCGCCCAGATGAACATCGCCCCTCATTTCTGGCTTACCCTGAGCTGCTGATGACCCCACGCTGTGACCTTCACCGCGATGGAGTGACAAGCAGAGCGTGGGAACAGTGCTCTGGGCATGTGCAGACAAGGAGATACTGCGTGATTCTTGCGCTGATGTTTTCTCTTGTGTTTCAACGCTTTATGAGATTACACTGCCCATAGCTGTATTATCAATGTACTCTGTGTGTATTTGTGTGCTGTGCGTTTCTTTGTGGCCGTTTCACATGAACGTTGGTACCTTTCCCGCGTTTGTGTGCAGCCTTCATTTTTGTTGTTGTTGTGGGCTTTGTGCCTTCTCCTCAGTTGGCTGGACAGTGGGTCAATGAAGTGCCAGTCAGGCGCTCTGTATACGCCTGGTGTGGGTGTGGGTGTGGTGTTGTGTGTGTGTGTGTGTTTGTGTTGTGTGTGTGTGTGTTTGGTGTGTCTGAGTGACCAACCCTGCATTGGCTAGAAAAAACACATGGCCTATGACTCCCTGAAAAATCAGACATACGTCCTCTCAATTGGGAAAATTTCAAATCCAATAAAATCCCGAATGCGTAAGAGGTGCCCAGCATTCCCGTTAAATCCCTTACCCATCTAAATTTTAACACCAATTCATGATTAAGCCAATTACCATTGAGATAAAAAACAGAGAAGAGAGAGAGAGAGAGGAAGAGAGAGAAGGAAGAGAGAGAGAAGAGAGAGAGAGAGAGAGAAGAGAGAGAGAGGAGAGCTGCTTTTGTTGTCATGTTTGTGGATGGGGTGCACACATGTGTCTGTGTGCGTCACGTGTAGTTTCAATTTTAAAGTGGGTGGGGGGTGGAAGTCAATTTCAGTGTGTGTGGGGTGTGTGTGTGTGTGTGTGTGTGTGTGTGTGTGTGTGGTGTTTTGTGTTTTGGTGTGTGGTGATCCATCTGTTTTATAATTGCTGTTGTTTGGGGTATGGGTATCTTTACTGTGTGTGTGTGTGGTGTGTGGTGTGTGTGTGTGTGTGGTGTGTGTTGTGTGGTGTGGGTGTGGGTGTTATCCATCGTTTTATATATTGGGTTTTTGGGTGTATGGGTATTTTTTACTGTGTTTTGTGCGTGTGTGTGTGGTGTGTGTGTGTGTGTGTGGTGTGGGGTGTTGTGTGTGTGTGTGTGTTGTGTGTGTTGTGTGTGTGTGTGTGTGTGTTATCCATCGGGTTTATATATTGCTGTTTTTGGGTGTAGGGGGTATCTGTTACTCTGGGGGTGTGTGTGGTGTGTGGGGTGTGTGTGTGTGTTTTTGGGGTGTGTTTTTGAGTGTGTGTGTGTGTGTGTGTGTGCTCCCCCCCCTCCCCCCCCCCCCCCCCCCCCCCCCCAGTTCATACGAATGTTATTAAATTGTGTGACCAGTCGGAGTAGGCAACCATGAAGATGAAAATGCGACAACATTTGGCATTGGTGTGTTAATGTGACATCAGTTTAAAATGTTTGAACGGGGGAAAGTACAAGGTCAGATAGGAAGCATTTCATTGTTTATCACTGACATCTGCATGTGTGGCATGCTGAAATCTTGCTTTACTAAAAGCATGGTGTGGCTGTGATAAGAATCAGTATCGGCATGCTTCACAAGCACGTAGAGCACGCAGATAGACAAGCAAAACATGCCTAGGCCGTGGTGGAAACTCCGCTGTGTTCCCATGAAGCGACCAGTGCCGACAGTGACTAGTTGGGCTCTCTACCAGCTGTCAGGTAGGCGGCCGCTAAATCATTTTCCCGTCAGTTGTAAAGGAAGATAATATGCATGTCCAATATTCTGAGTTTGAACATCATTGAAAGGGGGACGCATGCTCCCCCATTCGTGGTGTTCGTTAGTCTGGTTCAATCGTTTTTTATCAGCAAATCTTTGTGGTGCTTGCCAGCAATGCGTATGAAAGAAGATCATTCATGTTTGGCATTTTTCTACATTTATCGACCCCACATCAGTGACATCAATCGACCACATTTTGCTTTCATTCTGGCACAAAGTTAATGAAGAACCATCACCCTGTTTCTCACACCTATCAGCCAGACAGCTAGTATCACATAAAGTGTAGGGAGAAACTTGTGGGTTGCGCAGGAAGCTGGCAGCTGAGCTGCAGTGCGCTGTTTAATCAAACAGCGCGTTTTTTTTTCCAAACCCGTGTTTGCCCTTTCCCCAAGTTTTTCGACAGGGGGGGTTTACCCGCTCTTGAGACCGGGAAGGTAGTTTTTTGGGCCGGTTTTAGAAAGGGTTACAGCTGCCCTGAGTCTGTCTCTTTGCTTAAAGAAAAACCTCGTGGGGGGAAAAAAGTTGGTTTTTTTTTTTGGGGAATGGGTCCCCCCCCTTTATCTCTG
>JAFLJL010003714.1:0-19257 GCA_018398815.1 Conus ventricosus
GACGCGCTCTCACGTCTGCTTGTGCGTGTCAGGGTGTCGGCCTTGAACGACTCTTCAAGAACCGACCCGGTTTGGAGCACCTAGTGCGACAGGGGTGCTCCCAGTAGACTTTGGAGAGGCAGGGTGTGGAGGCACTCCATGGTGTGGAAAGGGATGGATGCTGGAAATGTTTATTTATAATTGTGTATATGTCATATGTGTTGAAATGCTGTGATTGTGATTGTGTACGTCGTATGGTGAAATATTTATTTATAATTGTGCATGTTGTGTGTGTTGGAATGCTTGATTGTGATTGTGCATGTTGTGTGTGTTGGAATGCTTATTTATGACTGTGTATGTTGGTGTGAATAAATGGGGTGTTGTATCGTAATCTTTATTGTGTGGGGTCTCTTGCGGGGCTTTGGAGGTCAGTCACTCCCTTCACTCCCACCTAGACCGATCCTGTCAGGGCAGACCTCCAGGGTCGGTCGTGACAACACTGTACGCTGGTGTAAGATAAGATAAGATAATGTTGCTTATAGCCCAGCCGACCACAGAGGGCCCACATCAGGGCTGTCACCACGTTAAAATCAACTCACCAGTCATAAAAAAAAAAAAACAACTTTCACACATCTCGTTAAATGACATCGTCTACAAACGTACCAGAAACTTCGTTAAAAATCTTTCTTCCGTAAAATCTTAAATCAGATGAAAAATGTTAATCTCTCTCAAAAACTCAAGGATCACATCAGGCGGGACATCCCTGAACAGGATCTTCATGGACTTCCGCCGTAAAATGTTTGTGTCTCACATCGTGCAAGTCCCAACACTCTAAAAGAACATGTTTCATTGTGAGTGGCGCATGACATGGAATGCACCACGGAGCTTCTTCACTCTTTAAAAGGTAGGCATGGGTAAGATAAGATAAGATAATGTTGCTTATAGCCCAGCCGACCGCAGAGGGCCACATCGGGGCTGTCACCACGTTAAAATCAACTCACCAGTCATTTAAAAAAAAAAAAAAAAAAAAAAAACACACACACACAAACTTTCACACATCTCATTAAATGACATCGTCTACAAACGAACCAGAAACTTTGTTAAAAATCCCTCTTCCGTAAAATCTCAAATCAGATAAAAAATGTTAATTTCTCTCAAAAACCCAAGGATCACGTCAGGCGGGACATCCCTGAACAGGATCTTCATGGACTCCGCTGTAAAATGTTTGTGTCTCACATCATGCAAGTCCCAACACTCTAAAAGCACATGTTTCATTGTGAGTGGTGCATGACATGGAATGCACCACGGAGCTTCTTCACCTCTTTAAAAGGTAAGAATGGGTAAAATACGAATGGCCGGTGTGCAGCCGGCACAGAACCGTTTCCTCTTTACGACCCACCCGACGTAGATGGGAGGAAGTCTTTAAGGTTTGGACGGATCTGAAAGAGTTTGTTATTCGTCTGTGTGTTCCAATCCTCCTGCCAGAGGTCTCTCACATAATCGTTAATTTTGGGTTCACATCTGAGCAGGGGATATAAGTGTTGGACAGTTTCTCTCTTGTGGCGTTCTTGGCTAAACGATCAACCATTTCGTTCCCCCGCCGATGCCAACATGGCCAGGAACCCAAGCAAGAGTAATGTTGTAACCGTCCGCCTTCAACTTGCTAAAAAGTTCAAAAAAAAGTAAAAGTTCTGGATGCTGAAGGTTGCGGCCAGCTATGGCCTCCAAAGCTGACAGCGAATCCGACAGAACCAGAAAGTCTCTCTCCTCGAAGAATGGGAGATTATCTTCAAAGCCAGTACTAGAGCAGTAAGTTCAGCAGAATAGACAGAAGCATCGAATGTATATGTTCCAACAATATCTGAGAAGGAGCCCCAGGGCAGTAGGCTGCACAGGCCACTCCATCCTCAGACTTGGAACCGTCAGTGAAAACTTTTTGATAGGATGGGAATTTGGAACAGAGCTCGGCATACAAAGCCTTGTACGCCAGAGAGCTGGTAGACTCCTTAAAGGAAAGCTGCGAGATCGAAACGAATCTCTGGTGTGAAAAAGGTCCATGGAGGTTGATCCGGAAACTTGGAAAAATCGGAAACTACCCCCAGGTCTATACCTGCATTCCGCACGTGAGGCTGCATACGAAGTCCAAACGGCGGAATACATTTCGGGTTATTTTCAAACTTACTTGGAACGGAGGGTCAAAAACACAGTCATAGGCAGGATTCTGTGGTTCTGAGAACAGTCGGATATAATAATTCAAAAGACAGTTTTCAGCCTGCGATTGGACAGTGAAGGTTCACCTGCCTCTGCGTACAGGCTGTACACAGGGGTGGTGCGGAACGCTCCAAGACAGAGACGAAGCCCTTGATGGTGGATAGGGGCCAAGCGTTTGAGGTAAGATGATCTTGCGGAGCCGTACACAGCACAACCGTAGTCCAGTTTAGAACGGACCAGGGCTCTGTAGAGGTGCAACAAAGTTTTCTTATCAGCGCCCCAGTCGGTGTGTGCTACGACCCCAGAATATTCAGTGCCTTTTGGCAAGCAGTTTTGAGGTTTTTAATATGGCTGAGAAAGTTAAGTTTTTGGTCAAAAATGACTCCCAGAAATTTGGCCTCTTAACGGCTGGAATGGGAGATTTCCCTACTTGAAGTTCCGGATCTGGAAAAAACTGACGGAAATTATGGAAGTGAATACACTGGGTTTTTGTAGCAGAAAAGGTGAAACCGTTTTCATCCGCCCACCGATGGATTTTATCTACGCAAAGCGGGAGCCTGCGCTGGACACTCGGGTACAGGCTTCCAGTTGCGTAGACGGCAAAATCATCCACAAACAATGAGCAGTCTGAACCCTGCTGAACTGATTTCACAATGTTGTTGATCTTAATACTAAAGAGGGCAGGAGATAGTATGCTCCCCTGGGGAACACCCAACTCCTGCTCGTGGACATCAGAGAGAGTGGTGCCAACCCGGGCCTGAAACTGTCGTGCTGCCAAAAAATTTTGAATAAAAAGCGGAAGATGACCTCGAAAACCCAGATCGTGGAGATCATGAAGTATCCCCGACTTCCAGGTGGTATCGTAGGCCTTCTCCAAGTCAAGAAAATTGCCACTGCATGCTGTCTGTTTAAAAAAGCGTTTCTAAGTGTAGATTCCAGACGAATCAAATGGTCAACTGTACTACGATGTTTGCGGAAACCACACTGTTCTTTCGCCAAAAGGCCATCGGTTTCGAGTTTCCACATGAGCCTAGCATTGACCATTTTTTCCATCAATTTACAGACACAGCTGGTCAAAGCTATGGGGCGGTAGTTAGATGGATTAGAAAGATCTTTTCCAGGTTTGGGGATGGGAATAATGAGGGCTGTCCGCCAAGAGGGTGGAAAGCAACCTGTAGTCCACACGTGGGTTTTATACCTGTAACAGGATGTTCAGACCTTCTTGCGGAAGATGTTTTAATAGTTGATAATGTATGTCATCTATACCTGGAGAAGAATCGCTGCAAGAGAGTAAGGCAGATTTCAGCTCGTCATGGAAAAGGAAGATTGTAACTTCCATGTTTCGGATGAAAAGTTGCAGTGGAGGATTTTTCTTTTAGGGCTTGTAGGCCATGGGTAAAATACGAATGCCCGTGTGCAGGCCGGCACAGAAACCGTTTTCTCTCTTACGACCTCCCGACGTGGATGGAGGAAGTCCCTTAAGGTTTGGACGGATCTGAAAGAGTTTTGTTATTTCGCCTGTGTGTACCAATCTCTCCTGCCAGAAGGTCCTTCACATAATCAATACTTTTTGGTTTCACATCTGAGCAAGGGGATATAAGTTGTCGACAGTTTCTCTCTTGTGGCGTCTTGGCTTAAACTATCCAACCTTTCCGTTCCCGCCGATGCCAACATGACCTGGAACCCAAGCAAGAGTAATGTTGTAAACCCGTCCGCCTTCAACTTGCTAAAAAAGTTAAAAAAAAAAGTAAAAGTTCTGGATGCTGAAGGTTGCGGCCACTATGGCCTCCAAATGCTGACAGACGAATCCGACAGAACCAGAAAGTCCCTCTTTCGAAGAATGGGATTATCTTCAAAGCCAGTACCAGAGCAGTAAGTTCAGGCAGAATAGTACAGAAGCATCTGAATGAATATGTTCCAAAATATCTGAGAATGAGCGCCAGGGCAGTAGGCCTGCACAGGCCACTCAATCTTCAACTGGAACTCAGTGAAAACTTTTGACAGATGGAATTTGGAAACAGAGCTCAGCATACAAAGCCGTTACGCCAGAAGAGCTGGTAGACTCTTATGCGAAAAGCTCAAGATCGAAAAACGAATCTCTGGTGTGAATAAGGTCCCCGAGGTGATCCGAAACTCGGAAAAATCCGACACAACTCCCAGGTCTAGACCTGCATTATCCGCACTTGAGGCTTGCATACAAGACCAAACGGCGGAATACCATTTAGGGTTGTTTTTCAAACCATTACTTGGACGAGGATCAAAGACACAGTCATAGCAGAGGTTTTCTGGTTCCGAGAACAGTCTATATAATAATGTCAACGACAGTATACCCCCCCTCCCTGGTTTGACAATGAAAGGTTCCCGCTCTGCGTACAGGCTGTACAAAGGGTGGTGCGGAAACGCTCCAAGACCAGAGACGAAGCCCTTGATGGTGATAGGGTCCAATTGAGTTTGAGGTAAGTTGACTTTGCGGCAGCCGTAGACAGCAACAACCATAGCCAGGTTGGAACAGACCAAGGCTCTGTAAGGTGCAGCAAAGTTTTCTTATCAGCCCCCAGTCGGTGTGCGCTAACGACCCCAGAATATTCCATGATTTCTGCAAGCAGTTTTGAGGTGTTGATGTGGCTAAGAAAGTTTCAGTTTTTGGTCAAAAATGACTTCACAGAAATTTGGCCCTCTTTAACAGCTGGAATGGGAGCTTTCCCTCCTTGAAGTTCAGGAATCTGGGAAAAACTGATGGAAATAGGAAGTGAATACACTGCGTCTTTTTGGAGAAAAAGTGAAAACCGTTTTTCATCCGCCCACCGATTGATTTTATCTACGCAAAGCTGGAGCCTGCCTGACACTCCGGGTACAGGCCTTCCTTTGCGTAACAGCAAAATCATCCACAAACAATGAGCAGTCCTGAACCCTGCTGAACTGATTTCACAATGTTATTGATCTAATACTAAAGATGGCAGAGACAGTAGATCCCCTGTGAACACCCTAACCTCCTCTCCGTGGACTTCAGAGAGAGTGGTGCCAAACCCGGACCTGATATTGTCGTTCATGGGCCAAAAAATTTTGAAGGAAAGCGGAAGAATGACATCGAAAGACCCGAGATCATGAGATCATGAGTATCCCCACTTCCAGGTGGTATCGTAGGCCTTCTCCAAGTAAAAAAAAAATGCCACTGCATGCTGTTTGGTTCAGAAAGGCGTTTCTGCATTGTGGATTCCAGACGAATCAAATGGTCAACGTATTCCGAGTTTGCGGAAACCATCACTGTTCTTTCGCCAAAAAGGCCAATCGTTTTGCAAGTTTACACATTAGCCTAGCATTGACCATTTTCTCCATCAGTTTACAGATACGGCTGGTCAAAGCTATGATGGACGGTAGTTTGATGGATTAGAAAGATCTTTTCCAGGTTTTGGGATGGGAAATAATGAGGGCTTTCGCCAAGAGGGTGGAAAGAACCATATCCACACATGGTTTGTATACCTGTAGCATATGTTCAGACATTCTTGCGGAAGATGTTTCAACAGTTGATAATGGAATTTCACTATACTGGAGAAATCGCTGCAAAGAGTAAGGCAGATTTCAGTTCCTTTAACGTGAAAGGAGATAAGATAAGATAAGATGAATGTTTCTTATAGCCCAGCCCGACCGCAGAGGGCCCACATCAGGGCTGTCAACCACGTTAAAATCAACTCACCAGTCCATTTAAAAAAAAAAAAAAAAAAAAAAAAAAAAAAAAACTTTCACACATCTCCGTTAAATGACATCCGTCTACAAACAACCAAAACTTTGTTAAAAATCCTTCTTTCCGTAAAAATCTCAAATCAGATGAAAAATTTAATTTTCTTCTCAAAAACCAGGATCACGTCCGGGAGGCGGGACATCCCTGAACAGGATCTTCATGGACTTGTGGCTTCCGCTGTAAAATGTTTGAGGTTCTATCACATCGTGCAAGAAGTCCCAACACCTAAAAGAACATGTTTCATTGTGGTGGTTCATGACATGGAATGCACCACGGAGCTTCTCACTCTTTAAAAGGTAAGAATGGGTAAAATACGAATGGCCGGTGTGCAGCCGGCACAGAAAAACCGTTTTCCTCTTTACACCACGCCGAACGTAAGTGGGAGGAAGTCTTTAAGGTCTGACGGATCTGAAGAGTTTGTTATTCGTCCTGTGTGTTTTCCAATCCTCCTGCCAGAGTCCTCTCACATAATCGTTAATTGTAGGTTTCACATCTGAGCAGGGATATAAAGTGTTGGACAGTTTCCGCTCTTGTGGCGTTCTTTTGGCTATAAAAACGATGCAACCATTTCGTTCCCCAACGCCGATGCCAACATGGCCAGGAAAACCCAACAGAGAGTAATGTGGTAACCGTCCGCCTTCAACCTGCTAAAAAAAGTTAAAAAAAAAATAAAAAGTTCTGGATGCTGAAGGTTGCGGCCACTATGGCCAATCCAAAGCTGACAGAACGAATCCGAACAGAAACCAGAAAGTCCCTCCTCGAAGAATGGGAGATTATCCCCTTCAAAGCCATACTAGAGGCAGTAAGTTCAGCAGAATAGACAGAAGCATCTGAATGTTATATGTTCCAACAATTATCGAGAAGGACCCCAGGGCAAAGGCTGCACAGGCCACTCCATCCTCAGACTTTTGGAACCGTCAGTGAAAAACTTTTTTGATAGGAGGGAATTTGGAACAGAGCTCGCATACAAAAGCCTTGTACGCCAGAGAGCCTGTAACTCCTTACGGAAAGCGGCGAGATCAAAACGAATCTCTGGTGTGAAAAAGGTCCATGGTGGTTGATCCGATACTTGGAAAAATCGGAAACGACTTCCCGAGGTCTATACCTGCATTCCGCACGTGAGGCTGCAATACGAAGCCCAAACGGCGGGAATACTCATTTCGGTTATTTTTCCAAACTTACTTTTGAACGGAGGGTCAAAAATCACAGTCATATAGGCAGGATTTCTGTGGGTCTGAGAACAGTCGGATATAATAAGTCAAAGACAGTTTCCAGCCTGCCATTGGAGATGAAGGTTCACTCTCCTCTGCGTACAGGCTGTACACAGGGTGGTGCGGAACGCTCCATGACAGAGACGAAGCCCTTGATGGGTGATAGGGGTCCCAAGAGTTTGAGGTAAGATGATCTTGCGGGACCGACACAGCACAAACCGTAGTCCAGGTAGAACGGCCCCAGGGCCTGTAGAGGTGCAGAACAAAGTTTTCTTAGCACCGCCCCAGTCGGTGTGTCTACGACCCGCAGAATAATAGTGCCTTTTGTCCCAGCAGTTTATGAGGTTTTTAATATGGCTGAGAAAGTTAAGTTTTTGGTCAAAAATGACTCCAAAATTTGGCCTCTTTAACAGCTGGAATGGGAGAATTGCCCTACTTAATTTCCGATCTGTAAAAAACTGACGGAAATTATGGAAGGGAATACATTGGGTTTTTGTAGCAGAAAAGGTGAAACCGTTTTCATCCGCCCATCGATGGATTTATCTACGCAAAGCTGGAGCCTCGCTTGGACACTCGGGTACAGGCTTCCACGTTGCGTAGACAGCAAAATCATCCACAAACAAATGAGCAGTCTGAACCCTGCTGAACATTTCACAATGTTTTGATTTTAATACTAAAAGGGCAGGAGTACAGTATTGCTCCCCTGGGAAACACTTCCCACTCCTGCGCGTGGACATCAGAGAGAGTGGTGCCAACCCGGACCTGAAACTGTCGTCTGTGCCAAAAATTTTGAATAAAAAGAGGAAGATGACCTCGAAACCCAGATCGTGAGATCATGAAGTATCCCCGACTTCCAGTGGTTTCGTAGGCCTTCTCCAATGTCAAAGAAAATTGCCACTGCATGCTGTCTGTTTAAATAAAGCGTTCCTAAGAGTGTTATAGATTCCGACGAATCCAAATGGTCAACTGTACTACGATGTTTTGCGGAAACCACACTGTTCATTCGCCTAAAGGCCATCGGTTTCGAGTTTCCACATGAGCCTAGCATTGACCATTTTCTCCATCAGTTTACAGACACAGCTGGTCCAAAGCTATTGGACGAGCTTTAGATGGATTAGAAGATCTTTTTGTTCCAGGTTAGGGGAGGAAAAGAGGGCTGGTCCGCCAAGAGGGTGGAAAGCAACCTGTAGTTCCACAGACACGTGGTTGTATAACCTGTAACAGATGTTACAGACCTTCTTGCGGAAGAATGTTTCAATAGTTGATAATGTTATTCATCTAAACCTGGAGAGGAATCGCTGCAAGAGAGAGTAAAGGCAGATTCAGCTCGTTTAATGTAAAAGGAAGATGTAGTCTTCCATGTTGTCGATGAAAAGTTGCAGGGAGATTTTTCTTTTAGGGGCTTTGTGTTGACAAAAGCGACTGATTTATTAGAAGAGGAGGAAGTCTTTCAATGGTTGAAGCAAGCAGATTAGCAAACCTGCTTCCTTCTCTGTTATTAAAGAATCTGAAAACTTGAGATGTTCACAGTGGGACCGGTGTTCTTCCCTTTGATTTTCTTAAAGATGTTCCAACACTTTTTCTTAGAAGTTTTTGATGTCACCGGGAGGCAGAAGCTTCTCCAGACTGACCGACGTTTACTGATTTTAAAAGTGTGTCGAGATTTAGCAGCCGGAGTTTTTGATGGCTCGGAGCGTTGGACACAAAGTCGTTGGTATACATGACGCTGACCCGTAATCGAACTTTGGAAATTTGTTGGCAGTCTGCAACAAACCAGGGTGTTTTTTTGGCATTTGTAGTTTATCGGAAGACACAGGAATACAACTATATATGCCCACTTGATCACAGTGTTAGTCAGTGATTCAGCTGGGTCCGGACTCTGAAGAAAGTCAGTGTCCGAATTTCTTTAGGAAATAGTGTTTGGCGCATAGATCCCAGTTTGCTTTCTTGTAATTTAGATGTTGAGAAACAGAGACGTTTCAGTTATACAGGTGTAGAAGGACAGGGGGAAATGGTCCCTCTCGTGGCAGATGTCTTGGACAGACCACCTCATGTCCAGGACCAGCGAGTGGTCACAAACCACAGAATCTAAACACGAAGTGAACCAGTGGAAGAGTGGAGGTAAGTTGCAGATCCGTCATTCAGACAACACAAATCCAAGTCTGAAAGGACATCTTCAACACAGACCTCTGGGTGAACGTGCCGGCACTACCCCAAAGAGGGATGTGACGTTAAAGTCACCCAACCAGCAAGAAAAGGTCGAGGAACGTTCTCACAATCAACTGACAAGGTCGCTGACGACAAACCGTGGACAAAGGTGGAAATATAAAGGGACAGAGTGTCCACAGTCCCGTGTGGAGAGGTTACTCTTCCGCAGCTAACAGCCATGAAGGGAGGTAGACAAAGTGACGAGGACTAACAACAAAGTTTGTAGTAGGAGAAAGGGCAACACCGCCCGACAACCGCAACTGGATGGTTTTGTGCCGTTTTGAAAGTATATAAAGCCAAAAGAGTAAAGGTCCTTCTGGTTTGAATTTGGGTTTCCTGAAGAGCCACGACGGAAGGTTTTATTAGATCGACACAGAAGCTGCAGCTAGCTCCTCAAGATGGGAATCATAGTCCACTGGATATACCAATGAATATTGTACTATCCATGGTGGCAGAGGGCGCAAATAGAGAGCGATCAGTAGTCATCTCCTCATCCAGCATCTGCGGCACAGGAGTTGAACTTATTTTTTAGTTTCCACTGGGGGAACTGTGTTGGTCTTTGGACCCGCTGGCAGACATTGCCCGCAGGTGACAAAGGCCTGGCTATTTGGAAGATGGTGGCGGTCTGGATTTGGGAGAGATGGTGGAGGTTTTGTCCCTAATCTCCACCATCTCACACTGGTGAACTCCCTTGCCCGACGGGCACTGGACCGAGGAGATTCGAGTGCTGGGTTTTTAATCTGCCAGCAGCCGATGTTGTAGACTGCTGCAGGTCTGAGGTGGCGATTTTTTGCCCTCCACCAGGGGCAGTCACTTGGTTATGGAATGGTGGACCTGCTACCACCAAACTGACCGATCTTACTTGCAAGTGTTTTCGAAACATGAATTCATCAGTCTGCAGCAGACTGACCCCGATAGAAACTGTGGGAACCTTCTTAACAGCCGCAGCGTAGAAGAAGCTGTCGGCGTCTGACTGCCACAACCTGTTTCGGGGCTATCAAAAAAAAGAGATCTTCTTTTTTTTCCGTTTTTGACTCGTTGTATAGCAGATTCCGAATCCAATAAGGACAATTTCGGGAAGAGGAAGGGATGGTGCGCCACCGCAGTTAGCACAATGTGCCGGATCATGACACGGCCCATCATGGTTGCCTTTGCAGCAAATCCCACACCCCTCCTGCCCAGAAACACAGCCGTCCCTGACGATGGCCAAACTTCTGGCAACCAGAACACCTCAACGGGGACGGAACATATAACTCAACCCGGACATTCAGGTAAGCCGACTTTGATGCCCGGAGGTGCAGCACAGGGTTGCAGAAATGGCAGAAAGAGGGTGTTGGTGGCCACTCGTTGTCTGCAACCCTTCTTTAACTGTCCCCCTGCGCACGCTCCATCACACACCTGGGGACGCCACTCGCTTTAATTTCTGCCTCTCGAGAACCAGATAAATCCCTGCAGCGAATCACGCCTTTTGATAATTTTAATTGTTTTGTGGGGAGTTAACTCTGATCTCCCTGTCCACTAATGTTGTTGCCTTCAGCACTGGTCAGATGTTTCCTGTGATTTACACTCAATAAGGAACGAGCCATTTCGTAACGCTCTTGATGGACCGCGGGCAACTGCCAAACCTTAAAGCCCTTTTGTATGGCAAAAGGGCTCATAGGCTGAAAGGGGTCGTTCCTGCTACCGTCCCCTCCATACGAGCCAGGAAGCCCAAAAACTGTCTGCTGTCTCACATTCTGTATCAAATCACTATCTGTTTTGACGCATCCCCTGAAATAGGGATGTGACTTCCTCTTTCCTTTTGGGGGGAATGTTTTTGGAACCAGCCATATTTAGTGTATATGATTCATCGCTCCCTTAACCCACACCACCTTGGAGTCCAACTAAGGGGCCAGGGCCAAGAAACCAATGTCTGACCCCTTCCATGCTTCGTGAGAGACATATCGACAAACAGAAGCAACTAACCCCATCCCCCCTGATCATGCTCAACTCCCGGGGACAGAGAGCTGAGCACTGCAGGGGTTCACGATGGCAGCAGGGGAACTGCTTGTCTGACCCAGCCCCAAGAAGGGGAGGGACCGATTAGTACATCCCGGCCAAAGGTACTACTCCCTGTCTAGGAAGGGTCCGAAAAAAAAAAGCCAAAGTGATGTGTTGAGAGCACAGGCCTCCTCAAGCACTGGCCCTCTCAATCACCAGACCTTCATTTCCCCTCCGCGACACAGGTCGCAACCGCAAACGGCAAACACGGCGGCTCTTAAGGAGACCACAAGAGAAAAGGAGTGTGAAAAAGAAGACTTGAGGGGAGACGAAGAAGAAAAGGGCCAAATAAGGGAGGCAGAACACAAGAAAAGAGAAAGGGCGGGTTACTCCTTGTCCGGATCCTCACCCTAGCCTATCTGACATGGGGAAGCCCTAACAGGGGCATCAACTCCTTACCCACGTACGCTTAGGCCAAACAGCATCTGCACCTCTCAGGCCTAGCAGCAGTATGAAAAAAACAGCCTATCTTCAAGTATTGATGCCCCCCGCCAACCAGACCTAAGGGATCACTGGGACCACACTGCAAACCCCCCCTCCACCAGAACAAGGTCGTAAACCCCCCGGAGGGACGTGAAAGGAATGATTATAGTCTTCCATGTGGTCCGACGAAAAAGTTGAGGGTGATTTTTCTTTAGGCTTTGTTTTTGACAAAAGTGTCTGATTTTTAGAAGAGGGAGGAATTCCCTTTTCAATGGTTGAAGCCAGCAGATTAGCAACTGCTTTTTCTCCGTTATATAATGAGTCCGAAAACGTGAGATGGTTTCACAGTGGGACAGAGGTGTTTCTTTCCCTTTATTTTCTTAATGATGTTACACACTTTTTCTTGGAAGTTTTCGATGTCAAGCGCTGGAGCAAAGCTTCACCAGGACCGACGTTTATGATTTAAAAGTGTGTCCTTGATTTTGAACGAGTTTCGATGGGCTCGAGCGTTGGGACACCGAAGGTCATTGTGACCCGACGCTGACCCGTTTTCGAACTTTTGAAATTTGTTGGCAGTCCGAATCGAACCAGGGTGTTTTGGGCTATTTTGAAGTTATATGACGAAGACACGGAATACAGGCTTTTAGTCACCATTTGACACAGTGATAGTCAAGATTCAGCGGGTGCGGACTCTGAAGAAAATCAGTGTCCTGGAATTCTTTTGAAATAGTGGATGCAAGAGATCACCAGTTTGCTTTCTTATAATTTAGATGTGGAGAGACAGAGACTTGTCGAGTTTATTACAGGTTGTAAACAGACAGGGAAATGGTCAATTTCCGTGCAGATCGTCATGGACAGACCACTCATATCCAGGACCCAGCAAGGGGTCACAAGATAATATAATGTTGCTTTACCTAGCCCAAGCCGACCGCAGAGGGCCACATAGGCTGTCACCACCACACGTAAAAACTTCACCAGTCATTTAAAAAAAAAAAAAAAAAAAACAAAACTTTCACACAGCCTCGTTTAATGACATCGTCTAACATACAAACGAACCAGAAACTTTGTTAAAAAATCCTCCTCCGTAAAATCTCAAATCAGATAGAAAAATGATAATTTCCTCCTCAAAAACCCAAGATCAACGTCAGGCGGACTCCCTGAACAGAATCTTCATGGACTTCCGGCTTAAAATGTTTTGTTGTCTCACATCGCAAGTCCCAACACTCTAAAAGAACATGTTTCATTGTGAGTGGTGCATGACATGGACTGCACCACGAGCTTCTTCCTAGCTCTTTAAAGGTAAGAATGGGTAAAATAAACGAATGCCGGTGGTGCAGGGGCCGCACAGAACCCGTTTCCTCTTGAACGACCACGGTCCGACGTAGATGGGAGATGGGTGGTGATGCGTGCCGATACAAAAGGTATGGCCGGATCTGCAAGAGTTTGTTACTCGTCTGTGTGTTCCAGATCCCTCCTGCCAGAGGTCTCTCACATAAGCGTTAATTTTGGGATTCACATCTGAACAGGGATCTAACATGTTTGGACAGTTTCTCTCTTGTGGCGTTCTTGGCTAAACGCGATCAACCAATTCGTTCCCCCGCCGATGCCACATGGCCAGGAACCCAAGCAGAGAGTAATGTTGTAACCGTCCGCCTTCAACTTGCTAAAAAGTTAGAAAAAAAAGTAAAATTCTGGATGCTGAAGTCAGCGCCAGCTATGGCCTCCAAAGCTGCCAGCGAATCCGACGAACCAGAAAGTCCCTCTCGAAGAATGGGAGCTTAATCTTCAAAGCCAGTCTAGAGCAGTAAGTCAGCAGAAAGACAGAAGCAACTGAATGGTATATGTTTTCAACAATCTCTGAGAAGGAGCCCGCAGGCAGGTAGGCTGCACAGCCTCACTTCCATCCTCAGACATGGAACCGTCAGTGAAAACTTTTTGGGGATGAATTTAAAGAGGGAACAAAGTTTTCCCAAAGGGGCTGGAAAAGGGGAAACTCCAAAAGGGGGCCCCGTTTGGGGGAAAAAGGCCCCGGGATTTCCCGGGAAACTTGGAAAAATCGGAAACTACTCCCAGGTCAAACCTGCATTCCCACGTGAGGTGCATACGGCCCCAAAAGGGGGAATACATTTTGGGTTTTGTTTCAAACTTTTTTGGGGAGGGAAAACCAGTCATAGGGAGGATTCTGCGGTTTGAGAACATCGGATTTTTAAAATTAAAAATTTTAGCCTCGGTTGGGCAGAAAGGGTTCCCCGCCCCGGTGGGGGAAAAGGGGGGCGGGGCCCGAAGGAAAGCCCCCGAGGGGATAAAGGGAGAGGTTTTTGGGAAGGTCTTGGGAGCGCCCCAAAAAAAGTTTTGGAAAGGCCGGGGCCCGTGGGGAAAAAGTTTTTTTTAGGCCCCAGTGGGGGTAAAAACCCCGGAAAATTAGTGTTTTGGCAAAAGGGGTTTTAATTTGGGTGAGAAATTAAAATTTTTTTGGAAAAAACCCCCGAAATTTGGTTTTTCGGGGTTCCCAGAATTGGATTTGGAAAAAAGGGGAAATTTTTTGGGGGTTTAAGGGTTTTTTTTGGGAAAAGGTGAAAGTTTATGGAATGGATTTTCAAAAGGGGGGGTAAATGGGAAAATTTTAGTTTGGGAGGAAAAAAAAAATGAGTGATGGAATTTTTGTTGTTATTTTAAAAAAAAGGGGAGGATAGATGGGGGGAAACCCCCCCCCTTTTCCCTGGGAAAAAAGAGAGGGGGCCCCCGGGGAAATGGACTGTGTTTGGCCCAAAAAATTTTTTTAAAAAAAGGGAAAATTGAAAAAATTGGAAAAAAAAACCCCCCTAGGGGGGGTTTTTAAAAAGTTTTTTTGGGATGGGTTTAAAAAGGTTTTTAAAAGTTGTTTAAAAATTTTGAATGAAGAGGGGGGAAAACCCAAGGTTTTTTAAAAAGGGGGATCGTTTGATTTAAAATAAAAATTTTTCCCAAAAACAGAAAGTGGTAAAGTAGGGGAGGTGTTAATGGTTAGGATTTTTGGTTTGGGGAGGGAATTTAAGGGCTTGGGGGGGGCCCGGGCCCCACAGGGGTTGAACCGTAACGGGGTTGCCTTTTTGCGGGAGTTTAAAATTTGAAAAGTATGTCTTTTCCCGGAGGGAATCGCTGGGAAAAAAGGAAGGTTTCCGCTCTTTAAAAAAAAGGGAAAGATTGACTTCCAGTTGTCGGATGAAAAATTCAGGGAGATTTTTCTTTTGGGGTTTGGTTTTAAAAAGTATGTTTTTAAAAAAGGGGAAAATTTTTTTTAATTTAAAGAAAGGGCAATGCTTTTTTTTTCTTTTATTGAATCCGAAAATTGGGGGTTCACGTAATGTTTTCCCGTTTTCAAATTTGGGTTTCCCCTTTTTTTTTAAAGTTTTGGGGGAGTGGGGAGGGGGGGACCGAGTTTTTTAAAATTGCGATTTTGGGGGGGTTTAAAGGGGGGGGGAGGTGTTGGTTAAAATTTTTTGGTTTTTGGAAATTTTTTGGGGTTGAATGAAAGGGTGTTTTTGGGGGGAATTAAAAGGGGGAAGGTAAGTTTTTTAAATTGTGGTGGAAGTTGGTTGAAAAAATTGTTGGTTTGAAAAGGGTTTAAAATGTTTTTTTGATAATTTAATTTTGAGAGAAAGGGGGATGTTTTTATTTTTAAATTGTGAAAAGGGAAAAATGGTTTTGGGGGTTTTTGGGGGAAATAGAGGAAGAGGGGTAAAAGAAAAAAAAGAAATAAGGGGGGAAGTGGGGTTTTTTGAATTTTTAAAAAAAAAGGGGGAAAAATTTTAGGGGGAAAAGGGGGGGTGAGTAGGTAAAAATTTTTTTAAGTAAAAAAAAAATGAGGGTTTCTATAGAGAAGGGAAAAAGGGGGAAAGGGTGAAGATAAAGAAAAGTTGTAATTTTTGGGGATGATTCATTTAGTGGGGGGGAGAAAAAGGGGGGAAAAAAAAAAATTTTTTGGGGGGGAAAAAAACCCCCGACAGTCCCAACGGGGGGTTGGGGCAGGTTTTGGAAAAAAAAACCAAAAAGGTAAAGGTTTTTTTTTGTTGAGTTTTTTTGGACCAAAAAGGGTTTTTAGGACTGACCAAACTGCAGCTCCTAATTAATTTGCCCGGTTTTCCCAATGGAATATTTATTAAAACCATGGGGGCAGAGGGCAAAAGGAGAGAACAGGGCTCTCCTCCTCAAAACCCGCGCTAAGCCCGTAAATTTGTTGCTTTAATTTTCACTGGGCTATCGCAACCTGCGCAGACTTGCCCAAAAGGGGAAGTAGGGGCTGGGTTTGGGGGACGGGGGAGGGGTTTTTTCCCAACTCCACCCTCCACACAGGTTTAACCCCTTTCCCGCACGGGCACTGGACAGAGGGAGTTCGAGGGAGGGGTGCTGGTTTTTTTTAATCTGCCCAGAAAGCAGATTTTGGGTTAGACTGCGGGGCATCTGAGGGGGGCGGATTTTTTTGGCCTCCACCAGGGCAGTCACTTTGGTTTTGGAAGGTGGTGGACCTGCTTCCAACCAAAAGCTGACAGTTATTTCCTTGCAATGTTTTTTCGAAAACGTAAAGTTTTTCAGTCTGACCAGCAGACTGACCGAGTTGGAACGTTTGAACTTTCTTTACCGGCCGAAGCATACAAGAGCTGTCGGCGACTGACGCCCACAACCTGCTTGCGGGGCTCAAAAAAGGAGTCTTCTTTTCTGCTTAACCTTTGTTTTGCAGATTCCTGAACCCACAGGTACAATTCCGTGAAGAGAGGATGGTCGCCACCAGCATTTGCACAATGTGCCGGATCTTTACACGGCCCATGCTGGGTTGCCTTGCAGCAAATCCACACACCTCCTGCCCGAGCAACGGTCTCTGACATGGCCAAACTCTGGCATCGAAGCACCTCAAGGGGGACGGAACGTACAACTGAACCCACAATCAGTAGCCGATTTTGATGACCGGAGGCAGCACAGGGTTGCAGAATGTCAGAAAGAGGGTGTTGGTGTCCCACTTTTTTCAGCACCCTTCTTTACTGTCACCCTGCGTACCTCCGTCAAAAACCCTGGGATGCCAGCTCCGTTTTGATCTCTGCCTCTGAAACACCTGATAATTCCCTGCAGCGAATCACTCCTTTTGATGAATTTAATTGTTTGGGGGGAGTTACCCTGATCTCCCTGTCCACAAGTTTCGTTGCCTTCAGCACTGTTCAGACTGCTTTTGTGACTTACATTGAATAAGAAAGGAACCAGTCCTCAACCTTTTGATGGACCGAGGGTCACCTGCTAAAGTTTGAAAGCCCTTCTGTAGGGCAAAGGGCTCAGAGCTGAAAGGGGTCTTCCTGCTCCGTCCCTTCCATCACGAGCCAGGAAGCCCAAAAATCCTGTCCTCTGTCGTACCTCCATATGGGAATCGCTATCGGAATCAAAATTCCCCCCGAAATAGGGGGTGCAGCCTTTCCTCTTTTTTGGGGGGTTGTTTTTGAAAAAGCCATAATGTATTTATTTTATTTCATCTCTCCCTTACCCACCCCCTTGGAGTCCAACTAAGGGCCAGGGCCAAGAAACTAATGTCTTGACCCCTTCCAGCTCGGGAGAGATATACGACAAACAGAAACTACCAACCCTATCCCCCCTGATCATGCTCAACTCCCGGGGACAGAGAGCTGAGCACTGCAGGGGTTAACTTGGCCAGTAGGGGAACTGTCTGTCTTGACCCACCCCAAGAAGGGGGGCCGATTAGTACAACCCGGGGCCCAAAATGTCTTCCCGTCTAGGAGAGGTCGAGCCAAAGTGATGTGTTTTAAGCGCTGGCCCTCTCAATCACCAGGATCTTTATTCCCCTCCGACACAGGTCGCACCGCACGGCAAACACGGCGGATCTTAAGGAACCACAGAGAGAAAAGGAGTGTGGAAAAGAAGACTTGAAGAGGAGACAAAGATAGAAAAGGGCCAAAGAAAGGCAGAAAACAAGAAAAGGAGAAAGGGCGGGTTACTCTTAGTCAGGATCCTCACCCTTAGCCTATCTGACATGGGAAGCCCTACCAGGGCATCAACTTTTTTACCACGTTTCGCTTAGGCCAAACAGCATCTTCACCTCTCAGGCCTACAAGCAGTGTGAAAAAAAACCAGCCTATCTCCCAAGTATTGATGCCCCCCCTCAGCATAGCCTAAAGGATCACTGGACCACGCAAACCCTCCGACCACGACAAGGTCGAACCCCCCCGGGGGGGAGGGGCACAAACCACAATCTAAACACCCAAAGTGAACCTGTGGGGAAGAGTGGAATTAAGTTGCGATCCGTCGTTCTAGACAACACAAATCCAAATCCGAAAGGACATCCTCAATTAGCAGACCTCTGGATGACGTACTGACACTACCCCAAAGAGGATTGTGACCGTAAAGTCACCCAACAGCAAAAAGTTCGAGGGAAGTTCTCCTACCAGAACTGACAAGGTCCTGACGACAAACCGGGAACAGAAGGAGGAAAATAAAGGAACAGATTGTCACAGTCTTGTGGAGAGTGACTCTCCGCACTACAGCCTGAAGGGAGGTAGAAAAGAGCGACAGGACTATACAACAGAGTTTTGTGTATGAAAGGGCAACACCGCCCGACAGTCCCAACGTGGATGGTTGTTGCAGGTTTTGAAAAACATTTAAAGCCAGAAAGAGTAAAGGTCTTCTGGCTTTGAATTTTGAGTTTCCTGAAGACCACGACGGAAGTTTTATAGATCGAACACAGAAGCTGCAGCTCCTCAAAGTTGGAATTTAGTCCACGGATAATTTCCCAAAGGAATATTGTACTATCCATGGTGCAAGGGCGAAAAAGGAGAAGAAATCAGGTCATCTCCTCCTCAACGCTGCTTCCAATGGAGTGAATTTATTTTTTAGTTTCACTGGACTGTGTTGGTCTTCAGACCTGCCGGCAGACTTGCCACCCGGTGAAGAAGGTCTGGCTTTGGAGACGGTTTGGGGGTTTCTTCCTCATCTCCACCATCTCCCACTGGTGGAACTCCCTTGCCCGCACGGCACTGAACAGAGGAGTTTTGAGGGGGGAGTGCTGGTTTTTTAATCTGCCCAGCAGCAGTGTTGTAGACTGCTGGGCATCTGAGGGGCGGGGGGGATTTTTTGGCCTCCACCAGGGGCAGTCACTTTGGGTTGGGAGGTGGACCTGCTTTTCCCCCAGAGTTGACAGTTCTTTCTTGCAGTGTCTTGGAAAAGATAAAAATTTATCAGCCTGGCAGCAGACGACCTAGTGGAAACTTTCTTTACGGCCGAAGCATACGAAGATGCTGTTGGCGTCTGACTGCCAACAACCTGTTTGCGGGCCTCAAAAAAGGAGATTTTCTTTTCAGTTTTTACTCGTTGTATAGTGGATCCTGAATCCAAAGAGGGGAGTTTTGGGGAAAAGGAGGATGGTCGCCACCGAAATTAGCACAATGTTTCCGCCACCGGTTGCACGTTTAC
>JAFLJL010003715.1:0-14357 GCA_018398815.1 Conus ventricosus
TATACTAATCAAGTAATTTATATCATCATTACGACTTTGACTCGCTCACTATTTCCCTTCCAACAGCCTCGTTCTCATTCAACCCCTTCTTCCTTGCGCTGAACCCTGAGCGATCTGAAGCGACCAAAGCTAAGTGAATTTCGTTGTTTTATTCGTTTATTTATCACCAGACGAAGACCTAAGAGGTCGAAACGCGTCGTGTTTTGTCTTGTAACTCGTTTGGCCACGTTCTCTGGGCGGTTCGCTAACATTTATGAAGTTTTTTTTATTTTGTTTTATAAAAAATGTCACAAGCATATGGTTCAATTCTTGACCCGCATAGAAGACTGAAAGAGCCCTTTGGCGTGAAGGGAAATAAACGGAATATTACTGTTCCAAATAATCCATCTACTATTGATGCAGATCAAATTCTTACTGTCAAATTTCCAGACCTAGGAGCGATGAAGTGATTGTGCCAGGCTCTGCGCAACTTACTTTCAAAATAGAACTCGAATCAGCAACAGACCCAAACAGGACAGTTGTCCAGAATCTGGGATGGGCAATCGTTAAGAAAATTTCTATAAAACTTGAGGGGCAAGAAATATTTTCTTTACACAATGCAGACATATTTTTAATCTATTCTGATCTATGGCTAACCGCGAATGAAAGGGATGATCTTGCATTTCAAGGAATCGAAAATAAAGATTCACTAAAACACAGAATAGGCGCTGCAGATGCTAAAGACGGTAACAAGTATGTAGCTGTAAATTTTGCGTATGGAAATCGCTTTTTCTATTCCCTTAGATTTTGAGTTGTTTAAAAGCGCATGCGCCATACTTTCAAGGAGCATTAAAAGACAGATTGTCATATGAACTAACTTTTAATGAATACAAACGTGTTATCAGATCATCAGACACCGAAGCAAAGTACAGCATTTCTGACATCTCGTTAGAGTTTGACGTTGTTAGCAACCCTAATTTAGCAAGGCTGATTGAGCAACAATATCAGTCAAAATTAGCAATATATTACGAAAGAGTGATTCATCATACAACATATCCAGAAGCAAGAATGACGCTATATGAAATTTTAGTTTTAGTGCCGCAGCAAGATCGCTTAAAGGTATTTTATTGCTGTGTGAAGATGAAGAACCATTTAAAAGAGGAAGTGAAAAGTTTATTAATCCTAAAATAACGAAAGTACAATGTTCGATTGAGGGTAGTCCTAACCAAATCTACGCTAGCGGGCTTAGACCTTATCACCATTTTGACGAAATAAGAAAATTGTTTGGGGGTGGGAGGTGTAGAAGTCCAACAGTAGACCTTGTGTCTAAAGATCTACACCTTCACAGTGTTAGGCTTGATGATTATTTAACAACAAAATACGGTTTATGGATTGACCTAAGGTCAACAGAGGATGATCAGTTGCATGGAAGTGGGAGAAACTGTTAAAGACGGAATAAACATTCAAATTGATAAAGAAAAAGATGGCGATAAACCAGTTAATGTACATTTGTTTTTAATATATGATGCGCAGCTGAATATTCAAGATAACAGATTAAAAGATATACAATACTAAATTATTTTTTTATTTTTTAAAAAAAGCATGTCTGTTCAGGTTTATCCAAATGTGCCTACAGCACCAGAGTCGCCAAAAGAAGGGATAGTAGAAACCCTGACATAAAAACCTTCAGATTAACAAACATTACACAAATGCAGCAAGTACTAGAGCAAGACCTTTCAAAATACAGCAAACCAAACGAAGGTATTCTGCTGTCTTTAATGCTGTTACATATGTTAATACTGGAGCATCGACTATTAGTGCTCTATCAGCAGGAACAAGTGTAGGTCTCTTGGCAACAGGCGTAGGTGCACCCGCAGCTTTACCTCTAGGCGGTTTGTCTTTTAACTCTTGGCCTGTGTTCATTAGCTGTAAGTGCTGCTAGCAAAAAATTAAAAACTAAACTCCAAAAGCACACAGCTATGGTTCAACTAATAACAGCTAAACTTAGTTCCTTCAAACTGACAATAAATAAAGCACTAGCTGACTCAAACATCACGGATGAAGAATTTAGTCGTTTACAGGTTGATTTTGATGACTATAAAAGACAAAAGTTTGATCTTCAAAAAAGGCAAGGGCAAGTTTTCTCAACAGCCAGACACCGAGCAGATAAAAAAGGAATGTTTAAAAAAAGTAAACGAGACATTAAACTCTGTTCTAAACAGCTCACATTAACAACATCAAAGGGCGTTTATACTTTAGTTTATGAGTCCAAGCACAAAAAGACCGTTGATATTGATTCTGATTAAGTATTTGTTTTTAATTTAAATAAATATTTTAAGTTAGAAAGAAAACTTAAGATGGATAAGATATATGAAGGACCAGACGAATTGTTTGAAGGAATGCTTAAGGGAGAGCGTTTGTCAAGAGCTTTAAAAGATATTAATCTAGAAGTCATCGATCCAGCAAACATACGGGCAAGTGTTGTTCATGCTATTTCTCAAGTTCCAGGTAAACTAACAATAGAACCGCCAGTTAAAGTAATGTTAGCTGTTTTAATCGACTATATAACAATAAATGAAGAAAATCTAGAAGTCTGGGTCTCAACTAAACAGCAGACTATTCTTTCTCATAATGACTTAACACCCGGTTGGGCAGACCAACTGCTTACACAGTTTGATGTGGCCGCTGAAGAAGCCAAAATGAGAGGCTCTGGTTGGTCAGAGGGCGAAGTCTTAGAGATCAGATTAAAACAGTCTAAGTATGCACCGATTGTAGGCAAGTCTTACATTCCGCTACCTCCAGCATTAGTCGCAAAAAGAGCAGTTCTAAACATAAAGAATTCAGACAACAAATGTTTTATGTGGTGTGTTCTTGCAAGGCTGCATTACGTCCGCAAAAAACGCAGAGAAAGTATCTAACTATGAACCTTACATCAATGAACTCAACTTTAGCGGAATATCTTTTCCTGTTAGCGTGGATAAAATTGAACAGTTTGAAGAACAAACAAACCAATAACTGTTAATGTCTACACATGGTCTGAGAAAACAAATTTGGTGCCTATTAGAGTGTCTAAAGACAGCCCAACAATAGGTGATCCGGCCAAAAGTCATGTGGACTTACTCCTAATGTCTTCGCCAACAGGGTTGCCTCAACATTACACATTGATACGCACAATGAGTAGACTAATGCAGCATACTTCAAAAATTGGGCACAAACAAGAATTCTGTAGAAAATGTTTAACAAGAATTCCATCCGTTCAAGCCGCGCTTGAACATATAAAACATTGTAAAAGTTCTGTAGACTGTAATACAGAACTAATTACGCTCCCACCTGGATCTAAAGTTAGTTTTAAGAACTGGAAACGACGCAAAATGCTCCATATGTTGTTTACGCAGACTTCGAGTCGCTTATTGTTCCCTATGAAGGGCCAACCCACAGAAACTTCCGAAAACTGTCTTAGTGAGCAATCACCAGATCTGTTCATTTGCTTTTATCATTGTTAGGTCGGATGGCGTCCATTCAGAGTCAGAATTATATAGAGGACCTAATGCTGCAGAATACTTCTTAGAACGCATGCAGCAAGTGCGTAACGCCTGTTCTAATAATCTAAACTTATCTGAAATTCATAATGACGCCCGAAGACCAAGAACAGTATAAATCAGCCACACATTGTTGGATTTGCGGTTTAGAGCTAACGCCCGAGAGGTAAATCCAACAGTAAGAGACCATGATCACATTAGCGGAAAGTTCAGAGGAGCAGCGCACAACAACTGCAATCTTCAACTAAAGTTTGAACCAAAGACATGGAAGCTGCCATCTTCTTCATAACTTGCGAGGTTACGACTCTCATCTTATAATGAAAGCAGTAGGACGACGCTTCAAGGTAACATGCATTGCACAGTCATCAGAAAAGTACATGTGTTTCACTTTAAATAACATGTCTTTTTATGACTCTATGCAACACCTGATGGGATCACTAGAGTCACTGGCTATGTCCTTAAAGTCCTGCCAATAACGGAAGAATATTTTGACCCAACTCTTGTTAGAAAGGGCGTTTACCTTATGAGTACATGAACAGTTGGGAAAGGTTTGACGAAGACACACTTCCACCTAAAGACGTGTTCTTTTCTAGTCTTCGAGGAAAGGGCATTAGTGATTCTGATTACCAGCATGCTCAAGATGTGTGGCAGAATGTTAGAGTGTTAAAACGATGGGAGACTATCATGATTCATACTTGATGGCAGACGTATGTTTGTTGGTGGACATTTTTGAAAATTACAGAAAGACTGCATGAAACATTATAGCCTGGATCCCGCGCATTACATTTCTGCGCCCGGGATGAGTTGGGATGCTTTCTTAAAGTTTACTGGAGTACAGATTGATTTATTGTCAGATTTACCAATGATTCAGATGATTGAAAACGGATTGCGTGGAGGAATTAGTATGGCTTCGCATCATTACTGTAAAGCAAACAACAAATACCTAGATGATTATGATCCAAGTAAAAGGTCTAACTATCTCATGTATTTAGATGCAAACAATCTGTATGGTTGGGCTATGGCGCAATCACTTCCATTACGCAACTTTAAAATGTACACTGGCGGTATTAAAAACATTCAAGAATTTGTAGAACAACTGCATACTCTTACAGCTGATCGTAAAAGAGGTCTTATTCTAGAAGTTGACTTAGAATATCCTCAGGAACTCCATGACCTACATAATGACTACCCATTAGCGGCAGAAAGTCTAAAGATGTCAAAAACAGAGCCGCCTAAACTTGTGCCTAATCTTATGTCTGTCATTACAGACTTCTACAATTTTATTTAAGACATGGTTTGAAGTTGACAGCTGTTCATCGTATAATTGCTTTTGATCAAGAACAGTTCATGAAACCATACATCATGAAGAACACTGATCTTAGAACTAAATCCACAGATGCTTCAGAAAAAGACTTTTTCAAGCTAATGAACAACAGCTGTTTCGGAAAGACTATGGAAAATCCGCACAAGCATAAAGATGTTAGATTGGTCACCAGAGAGAACGAAGCAATTAAGCTGACTTCAAAACCTAATTATCAGGACTTTAGAAGATTTCATGATCATCGTTTTGGTATAACGATGAAGAAAAAGAAAGTCAAATTGGACAAACCCGTTTTTATTGGGTTTACTGTTTTAGAATTATCAAAGCTTTTGATGTTAGAATTTCTTTATGACTACTTTAAGCCCTTGTATCCTGAGTCCAGAGTACTTTACACAGATACAGATAGTTTTGTTATAGATATCCCTACTGAAGAGATCTATAAAGACATGGAATTAGAAGTAGCTAAAGGGCATGCGGGATGGTACGACACATCTGATTACCCTAAAGATTCGCCTTTGCATTCATCTGTTAATAAGAAGGTTTTAGGAAAGATGAAGGATGAATTATCTGGAGGGGTGATCAAGGAGTTTGTTGGGTTAAGATCGAAAATGTACAGTATTTCGAGCCAGGAGAAAACCATTAAGAAAGCAAAGGGAATATCTCGCAGTGTTGTGCAGTCAAACATATCACATGACAACTACAAAGAAGCATTGTTCAATAAACATACTTTTCATCATGACAACGTAAAACTCCGATCTAATCTACATGAGATCAACACAACAGTTGTAACAAAAAAGTCATTAGATAGAACAAACACTAAACGAGTATTTGTTAATCCAGAGTTTTCATATGCAATTGGGCACTGGAGAACAGCATAATTATATATCTTCATATTTTCCTCAAGTTTTGTTGCAAGCTCAATAATATCATCATCCAATTCAGCTAAATCTTTTTTCATGTTTGCTTGATGTGCTCGAATTTTTTTTTATTATACTGTTCAAAAAAAGAAACGCAAAATGAAATTTTGCCACCTGGGGTGGACCATACAGTTGAGAACACGCCAAAAACCGGCCCTGATGCATGTCTTGAACGTCGACGTGCTAGGATAACATTGATTCAGGTTGTCACTATGTGCACGTGCGTGTTGTGGGCCAGGTGCGACAGTGCAAACATTGGGTTGTGCTTCTGTTGTTTCGCCTGCAAAGCATGCCCAACTCAGTGGTGAACACACACACACCACGGTCATAGTGCAGTATACAAGCCGGGTCATTTTGGCAACCGGCAGGCACACCGTACCAAAAAACAGCATGCCACGTTTGAGCCCAGCAGAGAGAGAAAACGCCCTGGGTCGTTTGCAAATTGGTCAGAGTGCAACTGATGTGGCCCATGCTTTGAATGTCTCCCCCAGTACCATATGCCGACTTTGGACTCGCTTCCAGAGGACAGGGTCATCAGCTGATGCCCCGAGGTCAGGCCGACCTCATATCACAACGCCAGCCCAGGACCGCTTTTTACGGCTAAGACATCTCCGCAATCGCTTCCTGCCGGCCTCGTCCACTGTCCAGGCATGCGCTGGTGTCCGTCGCATCTCCGACCAGACTGTCCAGAACAGGCTGCATGCTGCTGGGCTGAGGGCTTACAGGCCCCTACGTGGCAACGTAATGACGGGGCGCCATCGACAGACCAGACTGCAATGGGCTACGCAACACAGACACTGGACACTGAGGAACCATTGGCGACACGTCTGGTTCTCGGATGAGTCACAGTTTCTGCTGCAGCGCCATGACAGGAGGCGAAGGGTTTACCGCCGGGTTAATGAATGCAACCAGCAGAACTGCGTCGACGAGGCACCTCCGCATGGTGGCGGCAATGTCATGGTATGGGGGGCCATCAGCAACACAGGCAGGAGCCAGCTGGTGCGCGTGGAAGGTCACCTAAAAGCCCAGCAGTACGTCCAGGTCATTGTTCAGCCACACGTCCTGCCTCTAATGGCCACTCCCAGGGCCGTGTTCCAGCAGGACAACGCCAGGCCCCACACAGCACGCCTGACCACAGCCTTCTTTACCGCCAACAACATCAACACCTGGCCTGGCCCTCTCTTTCCCCGGATTTGAATCCTATTGAGCACGTTTGGGACGTTTTGGACAGACGCCTGAGAGTGAGGGCCAACCCCCCAGCGACTCCAAATGAAACTGTTCCGGGCATTGCAGGCCGAGTGGGCGGCCATCCCACAGCAGACAATCAGGAACATTATTGCTTCATTGCCCCGCAGATGCCAGGCTACCATTGCAGCCAGAGGGGGTCACACCCGTTACTGACTTTGGAAGCGGCCTGGCGATTTCCCTGAGGGTCTGGGGCTGGTTCTTTACCACAGCATTGCAGGGGAGAACTTCTGTCCTACTGATGACCTGTTTTTGTCATTTTCACATTAAACGTGTTGTCACACTGAGCTTCAATAAATTGTGTTTCAAATCGGCAGCTTGGCATTTTGCGTTTCTTTTTTTGAACAGTATATTTCAAGATATTCTTTTCCCCATATCTGATGATCAAATTTGGGAATTTGGGTTGTAGGTGATCTGGATGCATTAGCATGTGTTGATGAATCCTCACAAATGCTTCCTTAATAATAGAATTCGTATCATATGATTCCCGTATCAATTCTAAGGTCTCTTCCTTTATCATTCTTGCTTCATTCTGAGCTTCCTTCTGAGCTTCCATTTTTAGACTTAAATATATTATGTAATTAAAAATTAATTAAGCAACTGGAACTGTGCCTGGTGGGATTATCTGCAGTTCTTCCTTCACAAAAGATCTTTGGGGGGCTGGTTGTTTGTTGTGTCAGTTTCTCGTAAATAATACACGGGCGGATTCATCTTTACAATTCTTTTTATTTCATATGGATCAACACTCCAAACTGGATCTGTTGCCCTGATGCGAGTGTCCCCTTCTGCTTCTCCAGGTAAATAAAGGTACCTTACTTTTAAACCAAACGGTAATAGTTTGCTGGTTGTACTGGAGTCTTCAGCAACAGCATTTATTGTTTGTTTTTTGATTGCTTGTACTGGTTTTAGCCCTTTAAATTCTTCATTATTCATTGCTCGCAAAACTGAGGGCAGTCTTCTAACCCATTCTGTGTTGCGAGAATTGTCAATCAGCTCTCTGTGATACTGGTAGGAGAAAAGTCTTTCAGATAACTGTTTGTTAAAGTTTTCAACTAAAGCCTGTGATCTGTGCACTCCTGGAATGCTCTTTTAATGGTAACTCTATGTTTTAACAATAATTGATTCACTTGGCCTTTAAATTCTTTTCCATCATCGACTTGAATCATGCGAGGATAAGTTAGCGGGCCTCGTCGGTATATCAGTTGTATGGCAACAGCAACAGCAGAAGCACTCTTTTGTGTTAATGGTTCCGCATCTTTGTATCTTGAAGCTATGTCAATGACTGTGAGTGCGTACTTAAATCTTTTTCGTCTAATCGTATCATGGGGTAAATATAGAAGATCCATTTGATGGGTGTCGTTCGGTATTGTATTCACAAAGTGTGGTCTCTGCATTCGTCTAGGTGCAGGTAAATAATATTTGCCAAATCGCTTGTTTAGATAACCATTCCTTCGCTGTTTGTTCACTGACCTCCCGCTGCTTGGCTTAGCTTTTTAATTGCCGTGATTCCCTTCCAATATCCTTTTGGCGAATAATAGATTTTGTTCATTTTTATTCAGCCAATATTATGTGCAACAAAATACACAACGGTCATACCAAAGACGATAAACACGATTTCTTGCATCTTTTGTTTTTCTGATGGTTGATAAAGTCACTGAATTTTGGTGGGGGCAATGTCTCGATTGGTTTGCCTGTTACAAGATAATATTCTTTTATTGCTTGATCAACGTCTTTAAATGTGTAAGCTGCATGTCCCTGTTTTTTCAGTTTGTCGTTAATAAAATCTAACTGCTCAATTCTCTGCTTTTAATAGTAATCTTGTGCTGCGGCTAGTTGCTCCATAGCTTTGTTATGTCTTTTTCTCTCGCCGTCATCCCGCAGTTTACTAATTTGCGTAACTACTTCCGCTAAAAGCAAGCGCATTCACTACTGCGCCGCTATCATCATTACGAGTGAAGCCATTTTTATAAATGTATTTTTTATTTTTACATATGATAGCTTGCCAAGATCTGCTGGTTTTATTTTTAACAGGCTTTTACCAAGCATTGTGTATCTACACTTAGGCCCCAATAACAGCTGAATGGTATACAAGGTTGGTAACAGTTTTTTCGGTGCTCATTTTAAAAAAATAAAATAATTATAATTAATTAAAAAACATGAACAGCGATGATCTACTACAGCTACAGGGTAGCCTAAACCCTTCCTGAACTTACAAATGAACAAGTTGATATCCCCAAAAAAAAAAGACTGTATTCTTTGGCAGCATGTGGGAAAACAAACAGTTCCTCGGAAATGAATTCAGCATAGAACAAATTAAACAGATGTCGCCACAAGACATTGAAAAGTATCATAACAGGTATGAAGCGCAACTGGGATCAAGAATGGTAAAAAGTGTAGGACAAACGGTTCTTAGTTTGTACACTAAACTAGTAAGTAAATTTGCGCCTATTGATTCTGAACAAGACTTTATGTATGATTTAACGCAGGATCCAGTTTTAACAAAGTCATTAGAGTCTCTAGGATGTGATCTGTATTACAGATTTGGAACATTATTGTCACCGCTAATCATGGGATTAATTACTTTTAATCATATAGATTTTGTTTCCCTAAAAAATGACCGAGCCAGAAATCAGCAGAATCAGAAAACATTGAATCAGGTGGAGAAAGTGACCAGTAAAAAGCCTCCTCATCCTGGGCGCGTTGCAGCAGGAAAACAATTAGCAGAGTGGAACAAACAAAAAAATTAAAATTACAAGCACATAATATAACTCATAATGAAAAAGTGCTAGAGCCGCAGCCAGTTGTTTCAATGCCAGCTATAAACACACCAGAACAAGTTGATTCAAGACCTACGCCGCCAAAGTCTTCATGGAATATTGTACTTAAAGCAATTGTCATTTTTGGCGGCATTGCTGCTGGGGGTGGTTATTACGGTTATAAAATATATAAACAACGACAGCGAAAACCGAAGCAGTCAAAAAAATCTCAACCACTAAATACAGAAGCCAAACACAAAAGCATGCCAGAACCGCCAACAACAAAAGATCATTTTGATCCATTTCAGATGCAATAATACTTTAAGAACTTAATAAATAATTATAAGTTGACTTGAATAAGAACTTGGTTGTACTTAGAGGATGACTTAGTTATGAACTTGGGATGACTTAAGTTAAGAACTTAGAAGTTACTTGGGGATGACTTGAGTAAGAACTTGGGGTGACTTGAGTAAGAACTTGAGGTGACTTGAGTAAGAACTTGATTAAAAACTTGGGTGACTTAATTAAGAACTTTATTAAGAACTTGGGGTGACTTGATTAAGAACTTAATTAAGAACTTGGGGTGACTTAGGGGTGACTTAATTAAGAACTTTATTAAGAACTTGGGGTGACTTGATTAAGAACTAATTAAGAACTTGGGGTGACTTGGGGTGACTTAGGGTGAAGGTGTCAAGTGTTTCAAAGCTCGGCTACAGCAGGAGGAGTGCGTGCATGTGTGTGGGCATGAGAAGGGGGTAGGGAGTGTGTGTGTGTGGTGTACACAGAGCTTTATTATTCGTTACGTGTAACACCACTTGGTGCAAGACGGCGCTTGCGTTTTTGTGATTCATTGGCTCTTTTGTCGCAAGTTCAAAGCAGCCACCAGGTGCATTTAACAAAAGCCTGATTGAATAAAACAAGACAATTGTATAAAGTACACCCGGCGGGGCCGCCTGAAAGGCAGCCTAAAAGTTTGTAACAGGGCGTGGAAGCAGGACGTTGAAGCAGGTGAAGCAAAAACGGTGTAGCAGGGCGTTGAAGCAAAACGTTGAAGCAGGCAAAATGTCATTTCACTAATATATTCAAAGTTGTGAGGCAACAACAAGAATGTCAGAACTATTTTTAGATACCGTTCGAATTCGAACGGTTTTACCAGAGCAGGGCGAAGCACAAACAATAACACAGCCGAAGCAGGGCAGGCGCAAATGTCATAGGGCAGCAAACCGTACATGCATGATCGTTACTATATTTAGAGCCACGTCATTTACTATTTTTGAAACCGTACATGCATGATCGTTACTATTTTTAAACACTTGTCTAACAGTACACACACACAGTGTGATACTTCTGTTGTTACGCACAAACAAGCACTGTATGTCTAAGACTGGGACTGTTGGCGCTCTGATGTGAGAGGAATATGCGGCGCTTCTGACCAGTACTTTTTGTACTCTTCGATCTGAAGCATCTCTTCGATTTGCTTCAGTTTGCTCATGATAAAACTGATTGGCAAACCAACCGTGTTAAATCGCGGAAATGCATAAAGCGATTGGCAACGGCACGTAGTCTACGTGCATGAACATCAGAATAGCCAGTTTTTTCTTCTAGCCACTGAGCCCACGTTTTTGTCATCTTTCCTTCTTTTCTTTGTACCTCCTGCCATTGTTTGCATGAAATCAAAAACTGTCCAAACTGAATGTAAATTAAGATTTGTTGTGCGTTCTGCCTTTTGAGATTTATCACCCCTTTTTCTAGTATTTCTACAATGTCTTGTTCATTTACTGCTTGTGCAAAATAATCATTTGTGAAAGCTTCTGTGGATATGGCATGTCTAACATCTGCTTGGTTTGAAACGAGATAGTGATGTAAATCACTTGGCGTTGTTGGCTCTACTCTCTTTTTCTTTCCGTATTTTTCTTTGAACAAATCTTCCATCTTCCTTTTTGGTTTTTTGGGTAGTCTCATTGGTCCTTCTGTTTTAGCCTTAACCGCTATTAAGACCATCTGCTCAAAATATATTCTATTCTCTTCTAGTACATGCTGTTCTTCTTCTGTCCATAACGGAGTAGCTTGCTCTTGTTGATACATGCCTTCTGGAAGAATTAAAGGAGTTTTTTGTTGAGAAAAATCTAACAGTTTTTGATTAACTGCTTGCGCTTAAAAAAATTTCCTGATTTAATTCTTGTGAAGAAGGACTACCAAATAATTCTGCTTCTTCACAAGAAGAAACACTATCACCCGACATGAATTTTAAAACAAATCTTTTACAAGCAAAACACTCTATCACTGAAACATGTCCGTTCACCACAGCACCACAACACCAAATGACGAGATAACTCAAGGCCCGTTGTCAACAACACTAAGTGCTGGGTGGATGTGACGTCTTTTTACTATCACATGATTAAATCTTGACTTACGATAGGTGAATGTAAGAAACATGTCTATATCTGTTTTACCCCAGGCGGGAATGACTGAGCAAAATCCTTTCAGCCACTTATAGAAATCTCGCTATTCAGAACTGCGCTATGGGGTATTTAACTCTCTCTTTTCATGTTTGCTGACTGGCTTTACAAATCCAACGGTGCACGAGTGGAGACCGCTAGCTTGCTCTGAATGCTTCTATTGAAATCTCTGGGGGAGTGCTGCGCTTCACTGCATAAGCCAATCTCTCTCTCACCTGCAGTGTGTGTGTGGATTTTATGTCAAAAATATAACTCAGTTTTAAAAGACTTTAGAGAACAGTTAAAGACTGTAGTTTTATTTCACATGAAAGACAGAGACACATTTGATGAATGTATGCGTGAAAAGGATGTTATTGAAAATGATCAGGAAAAACACAGGATTAAGCAAAAACTAAAATCTGAAAAGTTTAGTAAATTAGTATTGAAAACAGACAATCCTACACAGTATGCATGTTTGTAGGGAGTTTACTAGTTAGAGAACTAATAAATGCCAATTTTCTAGCTTAACCGCCCGAAACTGGTTGAGGGCGGTTAAGCTAGAATTGGCATTTATTAGTTCTCTCGAGCGGAAGATGTCTCTGGGAGCGCCTGCTCCGGTTCTGGTTCTTCACCACTTCGTCGAAGGTACGGTCGGTACCTTCATTCCTACAGTCGGCCTGTAGGGGAGGGACATCACGTCATCTCTTTTCCGCATCTGCTCTGCTGTCCTCTCGACTGGACAGAGGGCAGAGAGTCGCTTGACCCGCCACTTTTGGGTCACCCACGGGTAGCTGGTAAGCATCAGTTTCGTGGTTTGTTTGTTTATTTTTGTTGTTAGCCGGCTAGTTCTTCTCTTTTGCGCAATTTCCTTTTGTTTTCAAAATTATAAAAGAAATATTGTTTGAGACCACTTTTTCTGGTTAATTCAATCTTTAACCTGGCCAGTCAAAATTATATCCAAAAGTCTTTCTCCTTTTTTATGCATCTGGTGATGCGGTAGCCGGTGGGGATGGGGGAGAACCTGGTGATTCAGGGTTGGTACTTGCTTGGTCTCGCTCGTCCGCCCCTGTCACAATCGCCGGTCTCTTATTCTTCGGCCACCGTCTGTTTGTGTGTACAAGGGGAACGAGTGTTTTATGTTTGCGAGCGTGCGTGTGCACGATTAGTCGTTTGGATGCGTGGTTGGAGAATTGTGTCATTTTGAAATGTTGCTATAAAATGTGGGGATAATTGTGCCATTGAATTATTATTATTTGCAAATGTGGTGGCGATTATAAAGAAATGGTTGCTGTTCAGTTCCTAAGAAAGGAAAATGTTGAACGTGAGGGAAGGATGAAAATATAAATTGCTATTGGGTTGTTTAGCCTGTTTAATGCAATGTCTTACCTGCTTCGTGTGAGGAGGCCTTTAGTGACCATTCCTCATTTGGTTTGTTTACTGTGTTATGCTCAGGTCTGTGTTGAGCTGGTGTTACTAATGTATTCAGCAAACACCTCCCTCGCCCACCATGCGAGTGGCTGTTGGATTAAGCAGCAAATTTCAGACTGTACTGACTGCGGGGTTCCAGAAACCCCTTTCTTCTTTCCATCCAGTTCCTTCCCTTTTCTCTCCTCCCAGGGCTTCACCCGAGGCCTGCGCTCTTGGGGCCGCAGGGTGTGAGGAGCGCACGGTCTTCGCTGGATGACACTACCTCCTGTCCGGGACCTTCAGCGACAACGCCTCTTCCCACGGGATGCGTTCTCCACGGTCCTCGGACTTCCTAAGCCCAGGTCACCAGTGTGGTTCGCTCTGTGTCGTGCAATTTGGGTGTGTGTGTGTGTCGAGAGTGTCGGCATTGAAAGACTCTGTTTCGGGAACAGACCCGGTTTGGGGCCCTGAGTCGACACGGTACTCTCAGGGACTTTGGAGAGACAGAAGTGTGGGGGAACCACATGAAGCACGGGAAGGAATGGGTGTTGGAAATGATTATTTATGATTATGGTTGTGTGTGTGCGGTGAAATGCTTGTTTGTGACTATGTGTATATTGTGTGTGTTGAAAGGCTTAATTGTGATTGTGCTTGTTGTGTGTGTTAAAATGCTTATTTGTGACTATGTGTGTGTTGGTGTGAATAAATGATGTGTTGGTGTGAATAAATGGTGTGTTTTTATCGTAATCTTTCTT
>JAFLJL010003716.1:0-18146 GCA_018398815.1 Conus ventricosus
GTTCCATCCAATTTTTTTCCTTTTTAACACCCCAGAAAATTTTTTACAGGTCTCCCCCAATTCAGTTTTTTCTGCTGATTTTCGGGTTTGGGGTTACTTTCCCCCACCGTTTCATTTTTCGATTCTGCTGATTCCACTCGTTCTTTTTGGGGGAAAAAAAAATCTATATGAAAAAAAGTTTTTAATCCCGATCGCGGGCGACATAATGTTCCAAATCTGAAATAAATCACACCCCAGAGCTCTAATGATTTTTTAAAAACGGGTCTTGCTTAAATCAACTAAGACTTTTCCCAATAAATGGGCAAAATCACGACAGTTTATTTAAAAACTAAAACCCCGTTTGCCCCCATTTTTCACCTTTCTAGACCCCACTCGCTTCATCCTTTGTTTTTTTAAAAAGTCTTCGGCCCACTTTTAAATCTGTTTCAATCTGTTCAGTTCCGAGGAACTGTTTTTTTTCCCACATCTGCCAAAGAATACACCCTTTTCCCTTTTGGGGGCTAATAGCTTGATCACAACTTGGTCTTTTTCATAAGTTCAGGAAGGTTTGGGCTGCCTGTAGCGTAGGAATCACATTTCTTTTTTTTTAATAATTAAAATTTTTTTATTTATAAAAATACCCAAAAAAAACTGTTACCAAACCCTTGTATCCTTTCGCTGTATTGAGACAAAGGGTAATACTCAAGCTTGTAAAAGCTTTTTAAAGAATTAAACCAGCAGATTTTGAAAACAACTTGAGATTCACAAAGCTATTGCTAAAATTGCAGCTTGGGTTTGCCACGAAAGTTTTTCAGAAAGCAAGGAAAATTTCCCCGACAATATAAAAGAAAAAAAAAAATACTTTTAAAAAAAATGGCTTCACTCGCAAAAATTTATAGGGGGCGCGTGGTAATGCGCTTCTTTTAGGGGAAGAATTTCGCTTTTAGTAAACGGGGAATACAGCGAGGAAAAAAAAGACAAACAAAGCTATGGAGCAAACTACACTGCACAAGACCCTATAAAAGGCAGAGACTTTGAGCAGTTAGTTTTATTAATGACCCCCTGAAAAGACAGGGCAGCAGCTTACACATTTAAAAATTTTGAAAAGCAATAAAACAATATTTTTCAGTAACGGGAAAACCAAACGAACATTCCCCCCCCCAAAATTTATGCTTTTTCAACCACAGAAAAACAAAAAAACAAAAACGGTTTTTTGTCGTTGGTATACCGTCGTTATTTTGTTTCAAAAAAATTGGCTGAATAAAAAAGAACAAAATCTTTATTCCCCCCAAAGGAATTGGGAAGGGACACAGCATTAAAAAAACTAAGCCAAGCAGCGGGAGTCAGTGAACAAACAGCAAAGGAATGGTTATCTAAACAAGCGATTTGGCAAATTTATTTACCTGCACCTAGGCGAATACAGAGACACACTTTGTGAACGCAATACCGAACGACACCCATCAAATGGACCTTCTATATTTACCCTCTGATAGGATTAGACGAAAAAGATTTAAGTACGCACTCCAGTCATTGACATAGCTTCAAGATACAAAGATGCAGAACCATTAACACAAAAGAGTGCTTCTGCTGTTGCTGTTGCCATACAGCTGATATATCAACGAGGCCCTTTAACTTATCCTCGCATGATTCAAGTCGATGATGGAAAAGAATTTAAAGGCCAAGTGAATCAATTATTGTTAAAACACAGAGTTACCATTAAAAGAGGCATTCCAGGAGTTCACAGATCACAGGCTTTAGTTGAAAACTTTAACAAACAGTTAGCTGAAAGACTTTTCTCCTACCAGTATCACAGAGAGCTGATTGACAATTCTCGCAACACAGAATGGGTTAGAAGACTGCCCTCAGTTTTGCGCGCAATGAATAATGAAGAATTTAAAGGGCTAAAGCCAGTACAAGCAATCAAAAGAAAAACAATAAATGTTGCTGAAGGAGAGTCTTCATCCGGCAAACTATTACCGTTTGGATTGAAAGTAAGGTACCTTTATTTACCGGGGGAAGCAGAAGGGGACACTCGCATCAGGCAACCGATCCAGTTTGGAGTGTTGACCCATATGAAATAAAAAGAATTGTAAAGATGAATCCGCCCGTGTATTATTTACGAGAAACTGACACAACAAAACAGCCAGCCCCTCAAAGATCTTTTGTGAAGGAAGAACTGCAGATAATCCCGCCAGGCACCGTTCCGCTTTAATTAATTTACGGTTCTCCAGTGCCCGATTGCATATGAAAACTCTGGATTAACAAATACTCGTTTTGTGTTTGTTCTATCTAACGACTTCTTTGTTACAACTGTTGTGTTGATCTCATGTAGATTAGATCGCAGTTTTACGTTGTCATGATAAAAGTCTTATTGCCAAACAATGCTTCTTTGTAGTTGTCATGTGATATGTTTGACTGCACAACACTGCGAGATATTCCCTTGCTTCTTAATGATTTTCTCCTGGCTCGAAATACTGTACATTTTCGACCTAACCCCACATACTCCTTGATCACCTTTCCAGATAATTCATCCTTCATCTTTCCTAAAACCTTCTTATTAACGGATGAATGTAAAGGCGAATCTTTAGGGTAATCAGATGTATCATACCATCCCGCATGACCTTTAGCCACTTCTAATTCCATGTCTTTATAGATGTCTTCAGTAGGGATATCTATAACAAAACTATCTGTATCTGTGTAAAGTACTCTGGACTCAGGATACGAGGGCTTAAAGTAGTCATAAAGAAACTCTAAATCAAAAGCTTTGATAATTCTAAAACAGTAAACCCAATAAAAACAGGTTTGTCTAATTTGACTTTCTTTTTTTTCATCATTATGCCGAAAAGCTGATCATGAAATCTTCTGAAGTCCTGATAATTAGGTTTTGAAGTCAGCTTAATTGCTTCATTCTCTCTGGTGACCAATCTGACGTCTTTGGCGCTTGTGGCGGATTCTCCATAGTCTTTCCAAAACAGCTGTTGTTCATCAACTTGAAAAAGTCTTTTTCTGAAGCATCTGTGGATTTAGTTCTGAGGTCAGTGTTCTTCATGATGTATGGTTTCATGAACTGTTCTTGATCAAAAGCAATTATACGATGAACTGCTGTCAACTTTAAACCATGTCTTAATAAAATTGTAGAAGTCTGTAATGACAGACATAATTTTTTTTTTGCCTTGAAGATTAGGCACAAGTTTAGGCGGCTCTCTTGGATTCATCTTTAGCTTTCTGCAGCTAATGGATAGTCATTATGCAGGTCATGGAGTTCATGAGGATATTCTAAATCAACTTCTAGAATGAAACCACGCTGCTGATCAGGCGTTAAACTGTTCAAACCACTTTAATGCCTTTGAATATTATTCGTACCTGTGTACATCTTGAAGTTGCGTAATGGAAGTGATTGCGCCATAGCCCAACCATACAGATTGTTTGCATCTAAATACATGAGATAGTTAGACTTTTTACTCGGATCATAGTCGTCCAAGTATTTGTTTGTTTGCTTTACAGTAATGATGCGACGCCATACTAATTCCTCCACGCAACCCGTTTTCAAATCATCTGAATCATTGGTAGGTCAGACAATAAATCAATCTGTACTCCAGTAAACTTTAAGAAAGCATCCCAACTCATCCCGGGCGCAGAAATGTAATGCGCAGGATCCAGGCTATAATGTTTCATACAGGTCTTCCTATAATTTTCAAAGACGTCCGCCAACAAACATACATCTGCCATCAGTATGAGTCATGATAGTCTCCCATTGTTTTACAATCTAACTTCTGCATGCTTCTTGAGCATGCTGGTAATCAGAGTCGCTGATGTCCTTTCCTCTGAGACTAAAAAGAACGCGCCTTTAGGTGGAAGTGTATCTTCGTTAAACCTTTCCCAACTGTTCATGTACTCATAAGGGTAAACGCCCTTTTCTAACAAGAGTTGTGTCAAATATTCTTCCGTTATTGGGCAGGACTTTAAGGACATAGCCAGTGCCTCTAATGATCCCATCATGTGCTGCATAGAGTCATAAAAAGGCAGTTATTTAAAGTGAAACACATGTACTTTTCTGATGACTGTGCAATGCATGCTACCCTGAAGCGTTGGTTACTGCTTTCATTATAAGATGAGAGTCGTAACCTCGCAAGTTATGAAAGAAGATGGGCAGCTTCCATGTCTTAGGATCAAACTTTAGTTGAAGATTGCAATTTGTTATGCGCGCTCCTCTGAACTTTCCGCTAATGTGATCATGGTCTCTTACTGTTGGATTCTCTGCGTTTGATGAGAGACCTAAACCGCAAATCCAACAATGTGTGGCTGAGTCATACTGTTGTTGGTCTTCAGGTGTCATTATGATTTCAGATAAGTTTAGATTATTAGAACAGTCATTGCGCACTTGCTGCATGCGCTGTAAAATCTTCTAGCCGCATCTGGTCCTCTGTATAATTCTGGCGTTGAATGAGCGCCATCCGACCTAACAATAATGAAGGCAAATGAACAAATCTGATGATTACTCATTAAGACTGTTTTTCGAAGTTTTTGTGGTGCTGGCCCTTCATAAGGAACAATAAGCGACTCGAAGTCTGCGTAAACTACGTATGGAGAATGTTGCAGTTTTTTCCAGTTCTTAAAACTAACTTTAGATCCAGGTGGGGGCGTAATTAGTTCTGTATTACAATCTACAGAACTTTTACAATGTTTTATATGTTCACTCGCGGCTTGCACAGATGGAATTCTTGTTAAACATTTTCTGCAGAATTCTTGTTTATGGTAATGCTTTGAAGTATGCCGCAATAATCTACTCATTGTGCGTATTAATGTGTAATGCGGTAGCCCCGCTGGTGAAAACATCAGTAGTAAGTCAACATGATTTTTGTCTGGTTCGCCTATTGTTGGACTGTTCTTGGACACTTTAATTGGCACCAAATTTGTTTCCTCATCCCATGTGTATACATTAACAGTTATTGGTTTGTTTTGTTCTTCAAACTGATCAATTTGGTCTACACTAACAGGAAAGGACACCCCACTAAAGTTAAGATCATTGATGTAAGGGTGATAGTTAGACACTCTCTCTGCGTTTTTGCGGGCGTAATGCAGCCTTGCAAGAACACACCACATAAAACATTTGTTGTCTGTATTCTTTATGTTTAGAACTGCTCTTTTTGCAACTAATGCTGGAGGTAGTGGAATGTAAGACTTGCCAACAATCGGTGCATACTTAGCCTGTTTTAATCTAATCTCTAAAACTTCGCCCTCTGACCAACCAGAGCCTCTCATTTTGGCTTCTTCAGCCGCAGCGTCAAACTGTGTAAGCAGTTCGTCTGCCCAACCGGGTGTTAAGTCATTATGAGAAAGAATAGTCTGTTGTTTAGTCGAGACCCAGACTTCTAAATTTTCTTCATTTATTGTTACATAGTCGATTAAAACAGCTAACATTACTTTAACCGGTGGGTCTATTGTTAGGTTGCCTGGAACTTGAGAAATAGCATGAACAACACTTGCCTGTACGTTTGTTGGGTCAATGACTTCTAAATCAATATCATTCAGCGCTCTTGATAAACGCTCTCTCTCAAGCATTCCTTCAAACAATTCGTCTGGTCCTTCTTATGTCTTAGCCATGTTGAGTTTCTTTTCTAACTCAAAATATTTATTTAAATTAAAAAAAAAAATACTTAATCAGAATCAATATCAACGGTCTTTTGCGCTTGGACTCATAAACTAAAGTATAAACACCTTTTGGTGTTGTTAATGTGAGCTGTTTAGAACAGAGTTTAATGTCTCGTTTACTTTTTTTAAGCATTCCTTTTTTATCTGCTCGGGGTCTGGCTGTTGAGAAAAACTTGTCCTTGCCTTTCTTTGAAGATCAAACTTTTGTCTTTTGTAGTCATCAAAATCAGCCTGTAAACGATTAAATTCTTCATCCGTGATGTTTGAGTCAACAAGCGCTTTATTTATTGTCAGTTTAAACGAACTAAGTTTAGCTGTTATTAGTTGAACCATAGCTGTGTGCTTTTGGAGTTTAGTTTTTATTTTTTTGCTAGCAGCACCTACAGCTAATGAACACAGACCGAGAGCTAAAGACAAACCTCCTAGAGGTAAAGCTGCGGGTGCGCCTGATGCCTGTTGCTAAGAGACCAACACTCGTTCCTGCTGATAGAGCACTTATAGTCGATGCTCCAGTATTAACATATGTAACAGCATTAAAGGCAGCAGAATACCTTCGTTTGGTTTTGCTGTATTTTGAAAGGTCTTGCTCTAGTACTTGCTGCATTTGTGTAATGTTGTTAATCTAAAGGTTTTTATGTTAGGGTTTCTACTATCTCTTCTTTTGGCGGCGCTGTAGCACGTTTGGATAAACCTGAACAGACATGCTTTTTATAAATAAAAAATAATTTAGTATTGTATATCTTTTAATCTGTTATTTTCAATATTCAGCTGCGCATCATATATTAAAAACAAATGTACATTAAGCGGTTTATCGGCTTCTTCTTCTTTATCAATTTGAATGTTTATTACGTCTCTCACAGTTCTCCCCGCTTCCATGTAACTGATTATCCTCCGTTGACCTTAGGTCAATCCATAAACCGTATTTTGTTGTTAAATAATCATCAAGTCTTACGCTGTGAAGGTGTAGATCTTTAGCCACAAGGTCAACTGTTGGATTTCTACACCTCCCACCTCCAAACAGTTTTCTTATTTCATCAAAATGCTGATAAGGTTTAAGCCCGCTAGCATAGATTTGGTTAGGACTCCCCTCAATCGAACATTGTACTTTCGTTATTTTTGGATTTAAAAAACTTTTCACTTCCTCTTTTGAATGGTTCTTCATCTTCACACAGCAATAAAATAACCTTTAAGCGATCTTGCTTAGACGCTAAAACTAAAATTCCATATAGTGTCTGCCCTGCTTCTAGGATATGTTGTATAATGAATCACTCTTTCGTAATATATTGCTAATTTTGACTGATATTGTTGCTCAATCAGCCTTGCTAAATTAGGGTTGCTAACAACGTCAAACTCTAACGAGATGTCAGAAATGCTGTACTTTGCTTCGGTGTCTGATGATTTGATAACCCGTTTGTATTCATTAAAAGTTAGTTCATATGACAATCTGTCTTTAATGCTCCTTGAAAGTATGGTGCATGCGCTTTTAACAACTCAAAATCTAAGGGAAGGAAAAGCGATTTCCAAACGCAAAATTTACAGCCACATACTTTTGCCGTCTTTAGTATCTGCGCACCTATTCTATGTTTTAGTGCTTCTTCATTTTCTATTCCTTGAAACGCAAAGTCAGCCCTTTCATTCCCGGTTAGCCATAGATCAGAATAGGTTAAAAATATGTCTGCATTGTGTAAAGAAATATTTCTTTCCCCTCAAGTTTTATAGAAATTTTCTTAACGATTGCCCGCCCCAGATTCTGTACAACTGTCCTGTTTGGGTCTGTTGTTGAATCGAGTACTATTTTGAAAGTAAGACGCGCAGAGCCTGGCACAATCACGTCATCTGCTCCTAGGTCTGGAAATTTAACAGTAAGAATTTGATCTGCATCAATAGTAGATGGATTATTTGGAACAGTAATATCCGCTTATTTCCCTTCACGCCAAAGGGTTCTTTCAGTCTTCTATGCGGGTTAAGAATCGAGCCATGTGTTTTGCGACATTTTTATGAAGCAAAATAAAAATTAATTATTTAAAAACAGGCGGGAAATTTGAAGAGAAGAAGATTAAAAGGATGTTTTTGATCCTGGAGACGACATGAGTGAAATGATCCCTTTGACACAAAATGCTCAAACGCTCTCAATGCAGCGTGAATTAACAAAAAGTACAGTCGGAGCATTTTACAAAAGTTTAGGTCAAGAACCTCCCGAATTTATAGCCCCAAAATGTTTTTGAATTAAAATGGTCATTTGCCCTGTAAAAAACGATCAAGGGCAACTTGTTCGGCTTACAACTAAACCCGACCCATCAAGTTTTTAGCCGTGGTTCAATTAGAAATAGACTCAGTGTGAAAGATCAAAATCGCCTTGCATTGCTAGACCAAAATTAGATAGGGATGCAGTTGCTAAACTTCAAACACATACAAAACTCCCGACAGAAAAACCAAATGCAAAACATGGAAATTAAAGAATTAAATCAATCAGCAGCGAATTAATAAATACAATAGAGCAGAAACCAGTTTTTCAGAAGAAACAGCGTTAAAAACAAATTAAAGATTCCCCCTTTGCCTATGCGAGAATTATTAGCCACTTGATCGTACTTTTAAAAACCATCAGAGGCGAATTAACAAACAATTTAGCAAAAATAGTGAACTAGATGGGCATATAAAAAGAGAAAAAGAAAAACTCGTTGAGGCTGATGACGCCAACTTAGGGCCTGATATTAAAAGAAAGAATAACCCAAAGACTAAAAGATCTTGAACAAGAAGATCAGCAAGACTAGAAGTGCTAACTACTAACCGGACCAATTACGAACTCAAGTGAATAGAATAAGAGAAACTATCCGGAAAATTTTATATGAAGACACAACGCTAGCAGAACGAATAAGAACATTGTTTAGAGGCAGGGATCACATTGGCAAGCGTTATAACAGCCTTAGGATTTGCAATAAGTACACTGGTGATGGCTATTACAGGCGGTGGTGGAGAGCAAAGTTCAGTGCCTCCGCCGCCATCGCCTCCCCCTTTGATAAATCATGGGTAAAAAACAGCTTGATCTCTTGCGAGTTTATTAAAAAAAATTTAGCCAGTAAAGCTATAGACCTTTACCGGTATATTAGGAGGTATTGTTAGCTGGCTTTTGTCTACTGCAAGCAAAGTATTTTTGGCTTTATGGCCGAGCACTTAGGGGGCATTATTCTTGTAATAGTTGGGTTACTATTTAGTAAGATAAAGACCAAGTAATCCTATGCCAGTTAATCCAAGAACAAGCGCTGTCTTTTCATATTCGTGTCATCGCGAACAGAGTCCGCGAGCTTTGCTGAGTCTTCAATGACTTTGGGGGTTTGGACTTCGGATTGGATGACTTAATCTTGGGTGTTCTTTTATTGTTTTGTAATATTACTGGCTCAGAATTTATGTCGTTTTTCCCAACCTTCTGTTCATTGCCTGCTATAAAAATTTTTATTATTATATTTATTATTGAAACCAAATCTGGAAGTCTGAGGTCAGAAGGCAGCATTAAAAACCAGTGCCAACAGCAAAGTCTACTTTCGATCTTGCGTTTTGTTAAAACATGTTGGACCTTTGAATACTTGAAGGTAAATCAACTGTAGAATTAATGGCGTCCTCTAAATTTGCTAAGTATTGTTTTTGTGCGTCAAAGCCAGTAGAAGGATCAGTTATGCTCGATCTTGCCTGGGGCTTGCGACCCTAGCAAACACCAAACGTAAGTACGAATAGAGTCGTTTTATTCGTTCTATTCCTGCTCTAGTTAGGCCCTTAAAGCGTCTAAGATAAATGTTGTCCATGCTGTTTTATGCTCTTGCCTATGGCCCAAAGGGCTGAACAATTTTGAAAGGAGAACGCCAGCCCAAAGTTATACTTTCTGTGCGTGCCCTGAAAATAAATGACGCCTAGGCCATGATTAAGATCCAACTTTTGTCTAAAGTCCGTCTTGATGTTAATATTGAATTCGTTTACAAATCCTTTCAAAACCCTTTCATGTCTATTCTGTTGCTGAATGGATAAACGATTTGCCCATTCGGTAAGGGTGCTTGCAGTTCATTCAAAATACGTCTAAAGGTGTAATAGAAATGAAATCTGTACACTGACCTCCCCAAAAGGGATCATGGTGATTTAAATGATCGGCATACGCCACTCCACACCCATTGATGCGCAAAACACAGCAAAGTTTAACGGGTTCTGATAAAACTGCATCGGATGTTTTAAACCACCTTTTCTGGATGTGCTCGTTTTCAATAGGGGGGTTAAGATAGTTTCTTAAAGGAGTACTAAACCTTTTTTATGAAAGGGCAGTCTGGGTCACAGCAATGTCGAGGGTGTCAGTTGCTTTTATTTTTAAGATTGTAGTGCGGCCAACAGAATATTTTGCGCCAGTAAATTTGAAAGCACTCATTTTTATTTTCGTTTAAAAAAATGTTTGTTAAAAATAACAACTCAAGACCGTCCTTCGTTTTTAGAACATGCTGTTAAAAACGAGGGCGGGGCTAAAACGGTCGCGCTCCATGAAATATTTTACAAAAGTCGTAGGGTTTTAAAATATAAGTGAATCCAGGAAGAATAATAAGATTCAAAAAAAATTTAAAAATGCAGGAAATATTAGTTAGCCAGTTAACAAAGCTGATGGTTATTACGGGTTTTGCTCACTAAAAGAAGCAAAGAGTAAAATTCGACCTTACTCTCAAACTTAACAATGCGAATCTAAAAACAATGTTAACATTCAAGCCTGAAGAAGAATAGGTTACTATTTTGATAAAGAAACAGCTAAAAAAGTTAGGTTACAGCTAACAATTATATATTTAGAGTTTTCCCAACCAAAACTACTTATGAGGGGGAAAGCCCGCTCGATCTTGCATTACATTCATTACTCTATGTTCATTTTGGATGAGCTAAGCACTGATGAAAAATTTTATGAGGAAGGCCCTCAACTGTTTTAAGAGCTCTTCCGTCAGGGAAAGCTGCATATTGCGATTATGAAATTATACAATTCCCTAATTTACAGTTTAAAAGATTAGTTTGTGGGAGGGTCGGGTCATTTAATATAAAAATCAAAAACAAAGCGGGGAAAGTTGTGAAATGTACTTGCACATTGTTTTGGAAATAAAATAATACGCTACTAAAAAATAATGTCGCTGGGCCAGAAGAACCAGGAGTTACAAATTTGCGCCTGTGAGGTGTATAACCTTAGAATTAAAAGACCTTGCAGACCCTTGCGGACTTTGAACAGAACGGGAAATAGGCACTTTGTTGGGTTGAGTACACTAAAGATGGTGATATAAACGTAAAGAGGTTGGCGACAACAAAAAATTTCCTAAACTAGAACAACTGCGCAATCTAGAGGCAAATAATGTTGGCAGTATGAATATAAATAGTTCGAAAACCTGACCTCAAATGGCACTTAGAAAAATATTTAGAATGGGACAAAAATTTGAATTTATAAGCCCATTTACATTTTTTGGCCGTCAAAAAAGTTTCAGAAAAACATTCAACTCTGGCCCTTTACATGTAAGTCTTATGCCAGATGACAATAGTCGGGAAAAAGATTGAATAAAGCCGTATGGGAAAAAACAGTACATCCTCCACAGAAGAGAAGCGGTTTTAAAAAATGCTTCTACAAATTACAGTTCATGCCGCAAATGAAATTAGGGGACACGTTCACAATAATATTTGAAATTTCTGTCTTAAAAGATAAGGAGAGGGGGTGGGTTTGTGGGCGTTAGTGACGTCCTTTTTAAAGAATTCTAATTAGCTGGCAAAACTTAGACGTTGACAGTCTTAAAGTTACTGTTGTCATTCTTCACAATGGTGGGGATATAAGGTCATAAACAACAAGCAACAAAATCAATATTAGTCTAAATAGAAACAATCTTACAGCACTGAATTGGATTAATCTTACACATTTAGACCTTATAGGATTTTATTATACTGAACAAGTTTTAACAGAGGGCATGAAAAAAACAATAACCAGATTAGATTAAGTTCTGTTATAAAACTATGGAGCAGTTAAACTTTATGACAAAAACTCCTCATTGCTCATTAATTTGTGGGCAGACTGGTTGTGGAAAAACAATATTTGTCCTAGACCTGTTACAAACAGTTTATCGTTATAATTTTTAATCATATTGTGATTTTCTGCCCAACACTTAAATGGAACAAAGCATATCATGATAGAAGGTTTTTATGGACAGATGATGACATATATTTAGTTGATCCTAGCAATAAACTGAGTGAGTGTTTAGAACAGTTTTATAGACTGTTTGAAGGAACGCAGACACTATTTATTATAGATGACTGTTCGGCAGAAAAAGACATAGTTAAAAAGAGAAACACTTTATCAAAACTGCTTTCAGGGGGAAGACATGCTGGATAAGTGTGTGGATTTTATGTCAGAAATATAACTCGTTTTAAAAGACTTTAGAGAACAGTTAAAAACTGTAGTTTTATTTCACATGAAAGACAGAGACTCATTTGAAGAATGTTTGCGCGAAAATGATGTTATTGAAAATGACCAGGAAAAACACAGGATTAAACAAAAACTGAAATCTGAAAAGTTTAGTAAATTAGTATTGAAAAGGGATAACCCTGCACAGTATGTTTGTTTGTAAGGTCGTTATTTTTTGGGTTATTGAAGTCTTACTTGTCAGAGAACAGGGAAATGCCGCTTCTGGGTCACTTTCGCCCGAAAACTAGTTGAGGGCGAAAGTGAGCCAGAAGCGGCATTTCCCTGTTCTCTACAGGGAGATGGAAACTATCCTTTGTTCAACGTGCGGCCGGCGAAGGGGAACAACAGAGACACGTGCAACAGAGGCATGGTGAGAGGGGCCGACAACACGTCGCGCAGTGCTGTTCTGGTTTCCTTGAGGCTATAAAAGATTCTCCGTTATCTGGTGTACAATGGACAAAGGAGTGTGTGAAGGTAGAAACCGCCTCTTCGTTAGTTGTACAATGGACAAAGGATGTATGAAAGTAGAAACCAGCCTCTCGTTAGTTGTACAATGGACAAAGGAGTGTGTGAAGGTAGAAACAGCCTCTTTGTTAGTTGTACAATGGACAAAGGAGTGTATGAAGGTAGAAACAGCCTCTTCCATCGTTAGGACAGGGACGCAAGGAACCGATTCTTCTCCGCTCGACGTTGGAGGTACGACTAACCCAAAGGGTGAAGAAAGTTGTTGACACGAGTTTCGTCAACCAATACACCAAGACTCTAGCCCATTGAGAAAATCTATTTTTGACTTAAAAAAAAAATATTTTTTTTTGGTTTGCTGGCTAAAGAAATAACAGATCTATGAGAGAAACAAAGAAAGAAAGACAGGGGGAGGGGGAGGGGGCAGTTCTAAAACCGATGGGGAAGAAAAAGATCTCTGAAAGTAAAGAAATGCAGGGGAAAGGGAGTAGAGTAGGGGGGGGGGGGGGGGGGGGGGGGGGCACAGTTCTCAAACCGATGGGGAGGAAAAAGCGTGATGGCCGTCATAACTCTTCGCAAGGCGCTGTTTATATAATGGAACAAAGAGCTACAAAGACGCTGGCTTCTCAAGTCCATGATCAATGCAAAGTGTTACCACTGCTTCGATTTTACACGTCCTTCAACATCCCATTCTATATTGCAACTCCAGTATGGTCCAGTGAAAACAGAAGAACAAGTATATGGTTTAACAGTTACATATTTTAGTGCAAAAGGGGAGTTGGGGTGGGGTGGGGGTGGGGAGGGTGCCAACCAGAGAGAGAGAGAGAGAGGAGAGAGAGAGAGAGAGAGAGAGAGAGAGGGGAAATCGACTTGGATGGAAGGTAGAAATAAAATCAGCGCGCATGAAATTCTGCACGAGACAGTCGACGATCAGGCTGCCATGAGAACTAGAAAAAGCAGCCTTGCTTTTTCCTCCCCTAATGCCCCCAGCTAACTGACAAGTGCTTGTTGTAGCATGAAAGAATCGTCACAGAAAAATGTTTCTTTGTTTCGGTATACAATGACTGTCACGACTTACGATACTGATTATCTCAATGAGCAATCATTCAATTAATTAAAATCAACCGATACCAAAAAACAACAACAAAAAAAACAAAAACGAAACAAAACAATCACAACAAAAGGGAAAAAAAAGCCGCAAAGAATACGGAAAGCAGACTGGAAAAAAACAACAACAGAAACCGCTGTTCAAACCACCCCAATCCAAAAACAAAGGGAGAGAGAAAACAATCGTCAGGCCTGTGTTGACATTCTGATTCATCTGGACTCCTGGCCAGGTCCAATGGCTGATATACTCAGCATGGTTTCATTCTGCATGTCCTAAGATGCCAATCGATCCAGCTTGTATTTAAAATGTATCGATTTATATGAAGAATGTGCGTGAGCCACTTTTTGCCGCCCCCCCCCCCCCCCCCACACACTGTGTTGTGTTTTGTGTGTGGGGTGTGTGTGTGTGTGTGTGGTTGTGAGTGGCGTGCGTGCGTGCGTGCGTGTGTGCGTGTGTGTGTGTGTGTGTGTGTGTGTGTGTGTGTGTGTGTGTGCGCGTGCGTGCGTGCGTGCGGGCGCTGACAGAACTGTCTGTACTTTGCGTGGTGACAGCACTGAAAAAGGCTCCTGCTGGTCGGCTGAACTAGAACAACATGCCAGTGACTGGAATCAGCACTGCAGCTGACCTGGGGGCATCTCCCAAAGGTATTCCGAGGTTCTAAAGTTGACGGAGAAAAAAAGATGCTGTTCTCCTCTTTCCCCCGCTCCATCTTTTCCGCCCCACACATGCATCTGGAATAGTTATTCTTATCTGTCTGGTAAGTTATGGTGCATGTAAACATCACGCCTGAATGTTTTCCCATCCAAACAACTACAACAAGTAGATAGCCCTAATATGGCCAATGTACCTATCTCAACAGCTATTTCTAAAAAAACAACAACAAAAGAAAAAAGGAAAGTAGACAGGCCTGAACTGGCCAGTGCAACTATCTAAACAAGTATACACAGTGGACGGCCCTGATATTCGCCAGCTGCAAGGAAGATAAATGACAACATGATAGGAAAGGCAATAAAATGCGACATTAAGATCGTAAACAAAATAAAGATAAGGACATCATGAAAAAGAACAGATAGATACGGCCATGGGGAAAAAACGAAAGATCGGTAAGGAAACCCAAAAAAAAGGAAAAGTGGATTATGAAACAATGACAAAAGGAAAGCTGGGTATGATGATCATGAGCATAAAAAGATAGACGATGACATCATGAGAAAGGAGAGAAAAGAAGAAAAAAAAAAAGATACAACCTAATGTGCCTCTCACAGAGAAAGTATCGGGATCCGTAATTTTTCTCGGATCGGTGTGGACATCGATGTGGACATCATAACAAGCAAAAATGGATGCGGACATTGTGAGAAAGGGCAGATGGAAGTAGACATCACGAAAAAAGTAAGACTGGTATGGACAACAAAAGAAAGTGAGTGTGAACATCACGAGAAAGGAAAGAAGGTTGGCCATCCTGAGAAACAAAGATGGGTGAGTAGAAAGAAACTCGTGGAGATCGTGGCAGCAGAGTCCTCAAAGCGAAGCCCCCTTCAGAGTGTGGACATCACGAAAGGAAATATGGGTGAGGACATTATAAAAAATGTAAAGATGGGTGAGGACACACTGAGAAAGGAAACATGGTTGTGGACGTCATAATCAATAAGGAATCATTTCATTTTTCATACCTTTGGTGAAAATAAGTCAGAAGAAGGGGAAGGGGCGGAAATCTTGCCAAAACGGATCTTACAGTTTGCGAGCCTTTGCGTTTATTAACACAAGTGACTGCTCATAAATGAAGTGCCATCGTATTTTTTCGCCGGTAAGGACAACATGAACTGTTCGAACTCCATGCCCGAGAAAATTACGGTCAGATTTCGTATCACATTAAACGGTAAATGGACGAGTATCCAAGGGACTGATTATCAAACTGCTTGAGTGACCGACTAATCGACCGATTAAAAAACAACAACATATTTGTATCTATAAATCTTCACTTTTTAATTGATAAATAGGTTTTCTTTAGGTCAAGGAAAGAATCAATTACTAACTAATCTTATACTGAAATCGGCAAAGTAAGATCCGAGGAATCACTATCCACAGCACACATGTGCGTGCATACCACACACACACACGCGCGCGCACGCACGCACGTACGCGCGCGCGCGCACACACACCTCTGTTTGATACCACTACTATCGACATACTTGAATTGGAAAGAAACAATAACACCCCCCCCCCCCCCCCCCCCCCCACACACACACACAACACACGCGCGCGCGCTCGCGTGCCACAAACACATACACACACCTGCGCATGCGCACATACACACATATGACACACGCGCATGCATGTGCACGCGCGCGAACCATATACACACACAAATGCGCGAGCGCGCGTGCATGTATATCTTGTATTAGTTAAAGTGCACAGACGTTAAATTAAAGAAATAACAACAACGACAAAAACAACAGCACGCACACACGCGCGCGCGCATGTACGCACACGCACGCGCGCATGTACGCACACGCACGCGCGCATGTACGCACACACACTGAGTCGGTCTGAACTGTCTTAATATGGACTGACGCTAAATTTACGAAACACCACCACCACCACCACCAGCAACACACACACACACACGCGCGCGCGCGCGCACACAGTATAGGTACTTCAGATGTTTCTCTCCGATTCCTCATTCCCTCCCTACTCTTTTTTTTCACCTTCACACTATCCAACGGCTCCTTTCCTCTGCAACCTAATCCCCACTTCCACCCCCACCCACAGTATATATATATATGTGTGTGTGTGTGTGTGTGTGTGTGCGCGCGCGCGCGCGCTTGTGCAGGGATGGGGGGGGGGGGGGGGGGCGATCTTTCGACTGAGCATTAGGCCTATCCGGGTTTTTAAAAAAAATAGTTTCATTTCTCTTCGTTGAACACACACAAACAAAAATTGATTAATTTAAAAAGAAACCAATGGGATGGTGCTCGACCGATCGATAGCAAGCCCCATCCCCCGCCTCTGCGTCTGTATGCGCGCGCGCGCGTTGTGTGTGTGTGTGTGTGTGTGTGTGTGTGTAATGTGTGTGTATGTGTATGTGTGTGTGTGTGTGTGTGTGTGTGTGTGTATGTGTGTGTATGTGTGTGTGTGTGTGTGTGTGCGCGCGCGCGCGCACGTAATGACTATATTCTGATAACGTTGTGAAATTATCTTAATTAGTCGTCTACAAAGTATGTGTGACAGAACATGAAACAGAACCACACACACACACACACCACGCGCGCGCGCGTGCATAATAACTTACCCACTGCCTCCACTCCTGTCGACAATCCATGTTGAAATCTTTATCGTCTCGATCACAGAATGATTTAACTGTCAATCACAGAATGAGATAACTGTCAATCACAGAATGAGACCACTGTCAATCACAGACTGGGATCGCTGTCAGCCACAGAGTGGGGTAGCTGTCAATCACTGTCAACGCAGGCTGTGAGCCGACACCAACCGAAATTCACATTGGCCCGGATGTTGGAGATGACATGGCAGCCGCTTTCTCCAACCAGCATACCACACACACGCAAGTTTCAGAAAGTTATTTCTCGCAACTTAATTAAGCAGACAAGCACACGTAGGTGAACGTAGCACAATGCCCCAAACATCAGAAAATTTCTGCGAAGACCTCTTGACGAAACATTTCTTCATAATGTCGTGTCGAGTTGGTGACGATTCGTCTCCTCCATGTTGTTCCCACGCCGATGCGTCCACATCCGGGGCACCTGCGCGGAGTGGGTGCTCATACCGCATGGTGTACAGGTGGGGCCCCGTGTTGCTCGTGCAGCACGGGGCAAAAAGATCGTGACTTGCACCAAATTCAGCAGGTCGTTAACGAGGTGGTTGACATAGCCCTGTTTGAAATGCGTTGCCGTGTCGCTGGTACACAAGCACAAGAATGTGTATGTGTGTGTTTGTGAGGGAGAGAGAGAGAGTGTGTGTGTGTATTTGTGTGTGCATGCGTGTTGTCTAAATAAAATAGTTTGCTCTGTGTGTGTGTGTGTGCGTGTGTGTGTGTGTGTGCACTCTATGCAGATAAAGCATCTTTTTACACGAACGCACGCACGCGCGCTTGCTTGCTTCACCACTGCATTTTCAAAGACACACGTATGCACAACTGGGCAGAACACAAATGACTGACGAAGCAAAATATATGGGTAGCCAGCCACACAATCTTCTGCCTCCACTCACGCCCCCAATATTCGAAGCCCAAAATATGAAAAGAAAAAAACCCCACCTAATTCATAATAATGATAATGCATTTATATAGCGCCTAGAGACCAAGCTCTAAGCGCTTTACAATCCACACTCGTTTACACAAAGGGCTGCCTACCTTGGTAGTGCCGACTGAAGAGCTGCCAGCTGGCGCTTCATTCAGTTGTTTCCCGTGTCATCCAGTCAATATCGTTATCAACTTTCAATTTCTTACCGGTCTTCCTTCATGTCCCATCGCAAATGTCA
>JAFLJL010003717.1:0-37500 GCA_018398815.1 Conus ventricosus
AATTTTTACTTAACGCCAATTAATCTTTTAGGATGGGCCATGTCAGCCCCTTCCATGAAACTTTACAATGATAAAGGGCCTCATGATGTTAATATTGTGTTAGGAATGCTGTCAGGCTTCCTCCTGATAATCCAATAGGACTAATCTTAGAAGTAGACTTAGAATATCCTAAAGAATTACACGATCTCCAAAACGATTACCCCCAAGCCGCAGAAAGTTTAAAGATGAGTCCCATCAAACCTCCTAAACTTGTGCCTAATTTTTGGACATAAAACAAAATATGTGGGGCCATTAAAGACTCCTAGGGATTTTACTTAAAGCAGGGGATTAAAGGCGGGACAGCTGTTCACAGAATAATTACTTGTGATCAAGAGCCTTTTATGAGACATACATCAAGAAGAATACTGTCTTAGAACCCAAGCACTGTGCTTTCAGAAAAAGACTTCTTTAAACTGATAAAAACAGCTGTTTTGGCAAAACTATGGAAAATCCACACAAACGTAAAGCTGGGAAATTAGTTACAAAAGAAAAACAAGCAATTAAGTTGGTCTCTAAACCTAACTATAAAGGGGACTTAGAAGTTTAAAACGACAGCCTGGTTGGCATTATGATGAAGAAAAAGGATGTTTAAGTTGGACAAGCCGGTGTTTATTCGGTTTTTACCGTATTAAGGGGTTGTCAAAGTTATTGATGTTAGAATTTCTGTACACTACTTTAAACCACTGTACCCAGAAGCAAGAGTCCTTTACACAGACACTGACTCTTTTATTCTAGCGTCCCAAATGAAGACTTCTATAAGGATTTAGAAACAGAAGTGGCTAAAAGGGGCTGATGGATGGTACGACACATGCGGGCTATCCAAAAGGTTCGCCCCTTTTCATTCAACTGTGAAACAAAAAGTGATTGGAAAGATGAAGGATGAACTTAATGGGACAGTTATACAAGAATATGTTGGCTTACGGTCAAAGATGTAAAAGCGTTGCTAGCCAGCTTTTGTAATAAAGAAGGCTAAGGGCATAAGTAAAGAAGTTGTCAAAAAAATATAACTCACGACAACTACAAGCAAGCTCTCTTTGAAAACAAAGTATTTCATCAACAACAAATGTTAATCTGCGCTCTACTCTTCATCAAGTAAACACAACTGCTGTTAACAAAAAATCATAGACTCAAACAATAACAATAGAACTACGTTTAATCCTGATATTTCATAACTGTAAGGCATTGAGAACTATAAAAGATTAACTGACTGACTTGGCTTATACTTAACTTAAAGGAACCTAACTATTACTTACTTAAGACATAACAAACCTTAACTTAAGAACCTACTAGTACTTAAAACTATAACTTAATTTTTTTTGCACTTAACTTGTAATTTACTTGTACTTAACTTAAAAAGACTTTTTTCTATAACTAACTTAACTTGTACTTATCTAGTTCTTTATCTAGTTCATAACAAAACTATCTTCATGACAATGGGTCAACCAGCGGGGAGTTTGCACTATTTTTTGCAGAAGTTGTTTCTTCTTCTTTTACGTGGGGCTTGTGACTTTGTTGCTATGTATGGTGTTAGGTATCTGTATGCCTAAAAAACCACCAACAACGCAGCTCCCAATACATAATGAATACATCTTATTGTTTGATTGTGATTGTGATTGTGTAGTTGGTTAATTGGATGGCGGTGCTGCGGCGATGTTTGTATTACTAACTAACAATTTTTTTTTGCTGATTGGTTTGCTTTGCAGTCCGGTATCCAATCACTAGTTCAATGCCAGCCGCAACACGCCCAGGACTTTTAAAACTTAGAAACACTACTCCCTTGTGGTACATTCTCTTTTGGTCTCACTGTGTGTACATTCTGCTCCTGCGGACATACCTGCTGCGTCTTCTACTCCTGATCACTCTATTTTTTTTTTGCGATTAAATTTAATATGATCAAACTTTAAATATTAAAAGTAATTCAATCCCATGATGAATGGGCATAAAAATGTCCTAAATCCTTAATACATGTCACATGCAAAGTATCTAGGGACTGTTTAAAACCGGGGTCTTGTGAATAAGTCATATTATAAATCTCTTCTGAATCAACCGCGCCATCTTACTTCCTAACTTAGCAATAACTAATCATTGTTCCTGACCCCACCGAACTAACCATTTTTTACCCCAAGCTGTGCTTCGTACCTAGCGTAGTATCTTCTCAACGTCCTGATGTAGACAATTGTAATCTGTTCTACACTAGTTCAGTCCTATAATACTGTTTTTAGTTTTTCACACGCAGCAAGAGAGTAAAATCATTCCTTTTGTGGCAGTGGTCTGCTGAGTAGTCAGCTTGCCCTCACGACTTTAATATTCGTCATCAATCCATTTTTAAAACAATAAAAATTATAATACTTTTAAAACCATGAGTTTAACTGGTTAATTATGGCGAGTGCCTATTGTTTAAGTGTTAATAGTTTATTCAACCCTTGCAAAATGTATGTTAGGAATAAAACCGCCAACATGGGAAGATAGAAGATTCGGCAAAACTAGATTGCAACCATTATTTTTAGCTTACAACAAAAGATTATCTGATTAAAAAAGCACATAGACAGTCTTTTCGTATTATGATATTTTAATTATTTTTTTTTTACTTAATACAAAGATGATGAAAAAAAGATTATCAATACGATTTACCACTCGCTGTAAGTACGCGCTCTAAGTAATAGGCAATAGTGTGTTAATCAAAAACATGTTAAAAATGAGGCCGTCTGACCTAGGAAGGTAAAACATTGAGGATGTTGTTAAGGGTTATATGTTGTAATAACATGCGGGGAATGCGTCAAAATACTTCTTGTTTACACAGGGATTATCCTATCCCAGAAAATATTAAATGCATAGAAAGATAATCAGAAAATAATGATTTATAAAAAGATGTCTGGATGGTTTTAATGGGGGAGGATCATTGTTAATGCTTTTAGGCCTTCTACTGGAAGTCAATTAGCTTTTCGTAAAATGAGGTCCTGATGAAGAGAGACACGTCATAACAATGCAATGGAAGATTTTAGCTAAGGCAAGAGACGCTTACGAGAAAGAACGAATTGCTCACTTAGACTTTAATAATAAAAATTTAAGAGAACAGGGACATGCAGAGCACACATTTTCAGACTATATTCGCAATGAATGAGTATAACTAGTGACAGGGAAAAGAAGTTTCAACATCGCCACCCCGCCAAACTGTCTGACTTTTATCAGCCATCTGATGGAACAGGAAGACTGCAGAGATAGTTTTTATTGCAGTTGGCCAATGAACCTCATTCTATCTTGTTGCTCACTTTCTTGTGTTAAAATAAAATGCATTTAAAATATGACCAAATGGCAAAGTACACAAATATAATATTCTCCTAAGTATTGGAAAGGAAAGACTGCTATTGAAAAACTGATAAAGCTGCTAGAGTGTCTGAAATCAGATGGCGAAATGAACTGGCTTTCAAAACAGGCAATATAGGCAAATAAATTTGCCTGCCCCCAAAAATAATAAGGCCTAGATTTGTTAACTCATTTCCCAAAGACACCCACCAAATGGACTTGCTGATCATCCACATGAACAAAGTTAAGCAAAAAAGTTAAAGTATGCCCTGACAGTTGTTGACATGGCTTCAAGATACAAAGACGCTGAAACCTTTAAATGGATAAAAGCTCAATGCAGTGCTGTGGTTTTGAACAACAAATATACATGCTAGTCCATTAAAAATCCTAGGATGATTTAAGTTGATGATTGCAAAGAGTTTAAAGGCTCTGAAAAACCAGCTGTATTTAAAAAACATCATGATACAGTTAAGAGAGGGAACCCAGCAACCATCGATCACAAGCCCTTAGTAAGAAAACTTTAATAAGAAACTACTGAACCCCTGTTTTACCCTATCATATCACAGAGAAATTATGGACACTACAATTTACAGAGAACGCAACACAGAATGGGTTAGGAGATTGCCACAGTCTTACGAGCCATGAACAAATGAAGATTTAAAGCAACAGGCCTTAAACCAGTAACGCGATCAATTAAAACAAATTAGCATTACTGAAGATGTGCAGACTCAAAAACTCTTTCCGTTGACTAAAAGTAAGATACATGTAAGCAACCTGGAGAGGCAGAAGGAGATGTTAGAATTTATAGCTACGGGACAGAAACCCATATGGGAGCGTAGATGAATAATAAGTTGACAGAATTATAAAACATCCCTTCCCGTTATATTAAATTAAGAGAGACACTTTCTGCTAAAAAAAGCCTAGCCCCTAAAAAGAGCCTTTGTTCGTGAAGAAGCTGCAAGTGTCCGACCAAACACAGTGAGTTAAAAAAAGTATTTATTTTTTGCTAAACTCTTTTTTGTTAAAAACATTATTTTTTGGCCATTATGGGTTACCAATCCATGTGTTTGTTTCTTCAATGTTCTGTTTAATCGCATCAGTGTCCTACCTGTTTGTGAAGTAAAAGTCATTCTCTCTCCACTCCGTTTGAAGTTCAATTTTTTTGTCGTCTGTAATCCCTCACCAACGGCCATAAGCTTCTGAAATTCTTCGCCGTAATGTTTTCATCCAGTAATGAATTCTTATTCTTAATCTTAATGAACAAAAGTTTTTACTGATGCAAGGGCAACAATAGCATTGTGCTTTTGTAATTTAGGAGTTAAATTTTAAAAAACAGCACTTACAATCATAGACATGGCGCCTAAACCTAACCCAAGACCCCCAAATGCTAAAGAGACTGGCGCCCCAGCCCCATAGCTAGAAGAGCAACACTAACCCAGCACTTATGCTAGCTACAGCTGAGGAGCCATAATTACAAAAAAAGAGTATTTAAAGTTTTAAAGCATATTTTTTTCTAGTAACCCTATACTTATCCAAGTCGCTTTTATTTCCTTTTGAAGTTCAGTCATTTGCTCTAACCTAAACTGTTGAACCTCCATTTTTAATCAAATTAAATTTTGTTAAAAATGTTCTTATTAATCCTTCTGGTAGCACTTCCCCAACAGAGTAAAACGCAATAAAATTTACATACTTAATGAAAATAAAGTCGAGTACTGTTAGTTTGTCTTTGTCAACATTCACATAACCTTGTCAAAAGATACAAGGGCTTTTATTTCATCTCCGTTTTTAGTAATTGCAATACTGATTTTAAGAGGGCATCCAAGTTATCAGACTTTTATTTGTACACCTCTGATTAACGTATGTTCTGGCAAACTAGGATTGCCCTCCCAGAGTAATAAATAAGCAAAAATCATCGTCATTTTCCTAGGTAGTGACGGTAGCGTTGGGGTAAATTCTAACCAAGGGTGTAAACCCCCACTTCAGCTAAGGATTTCTTTCTCTGTAGCATATATTCAAACCTGCCTAGTTATTTCAATCTGTTTTTTTCTGTTGTGTTCCGGGAACAAAGGCTAAAAAGAATGGGTCTGAAATTTAAGGCTTTTCTAAATTGTTTTTCTAATCAAAGTATACCATTAGGGCTTCGTAGTTCAAACTTTAAAATTCCAAGCAATTTCGGGAAGCAACGCCCAAGCATTCTCTCGTTTATGAAGTCTTGTATTCATGTTTGCCAAAATCGTTTGCCCTTAAATTTCTTATCTCTTCTAGGGTAGGATATTGCTGTCGCTTTTTGTCTTAAATTTTCTGTTGTTTATAAACCCCATCATCTGTGTATTCAAATCCATAAACTTTTCTGGCACTCCTATTAGATCAAACTCGGTTGTGTCTGCTAGGTCTTTTAGCTCTACTGCAACGCATTTAGGAGCTAGCTGCGATTTTGATTCTGGCCCTCAGACATTCTTTTAATATTAAATTATAATAAACAAATTGTTATAAGCAATCAATAATAAACAAATTAAATAACAAACGTATTGAACTGGGGGTCAGTCCGAAAGCATAGTTTAAGCGTGCTTAGATTTTTCTAACTGCTCTTTTATTTTTTTTAGCTCAACTTGTCCCTTATATATAATTTTCACTTAAACATTCTTCAAAACTATCTTTGTCCTTAGTGTAAAATAATACAACCGATTTTAACTGCGATCGAAAGTCTTTTAAGACAGCATTGTTTTTTTTGAGTTAAAAAGCCACACAGAAACTAATGCGGCGGCCACAAAGGCTAGCTTGACAGAGCTTTCTTTTTGTAACAATGTCTTGTTCAGCTGAACAGTCATCAATAATAAACAGTGTTTCAGTTCCCTCAAATAGTCTATAGTAATGTTCAAAAACAGTCGCTCAGTTGTCGCTAGGATCAACTAAAAATAAAATTCTCCTCTGTCCAAATAAACTTCCTTTTTTGTAAGACTTTTTGTGCTTAATGGTTGTGCAGAATATAAAAAAGTACTCGTAATGAAACCTGTATATTGTTTGTAACAATTTGTACTTGGGGTTGACTTGGGGTGACTTGGGGTGAAGGTGACAAGGTTTTGTCAAAGTGGAAGGAGGTGTCAAGAAAGTGGAACTGGTAGGACCACTGGCATCTGATATTGGGGACTGAACGGAGTGCCCGCGCGCTGAGCGGTGATTAAATTGCCTGGCTGGCAACAACTACTAGTTAAGCGCGATGAAGAACAGAGAAAGAGGTGGCAGAACGTGTCAGCGCACGCTCGCAAAGAGCAGCAATCCGGGGGGCTCGCGAGACGTGTTTTATCGATTTTTTTGGTCGGAACATACTGAGACCCCACACAGTCGTAAACGGGCCCGCTCGGCCTGCTGTCTTACTGCGCGCTATCATTGTGTTGCTTGTAGATGGTTTTTGTAACGTAGAGAATGTAAATATACAGGTTCAAGCCACCTATCTTATTTTGCCGAAAACCCCCCTTTTCACAAACAAATCACGTCCTCTCATGTCACTTTTGGTCAAAATTAATACCTGTTTTCTAAACAAAATTAACACGCAAAACCTCCAAAAATTGACGTAATCGTTACATTAAAATGGCGGCTACCGTGCAAGATAAGATGGGGTAAACGTGAACAAAAGAATTTACATTCTCTCTCCTAGATAAAATCGTAGCACTATTGTGCACCTAATGCAAAACCGTCATACCTTGAACCGACCCACAGCATATGCAGAGAGACGAACAGGGTTTAATCGCCGCTTCTGGTAGATGACATGAACAGAAGGCGACCCACCAAAACCGGGTTTTATCCCAAGAGTCCAGATGTTCATTCACAACAAGGGACTTAATGCCCAATCACTACGCGACACCGACAAAATCTAATGGTTTACAGACTTAGTCCCCCCTAACACAATTAACACCCGCAGGACTGAATGACTAACTGCACTTCTCTCACCGCTCGGCTAATATTGATTGCAACCCCCACTGCCACTGATTCACTTGCTGCTGGCTCACAGGCAGCCTAGCTAATATTTATATACGGGCCCACAGCTGTTGTCCCGCTCTTCAGCCGGCCGAGTCTGGCACTAAAAAAGTTGTCACGCTCTTCCGGTTAACTAGTTTTCAGAAAAGTTTTTACAGGAAGAGGGACAACTTTTTTCAGTGCGCATGCGCTAAAAACCCTTAGTGACTAACATTAACATGATGAAATCGAAACAAATTTGTGATGCTCATGTGTAATATAAATTAGGGGAATGAAATCGAGTTTGCTAGAATCCAAAACATGGATGGACCTCAACAAGCCACCCCAACAAGCGGGAAATCGGTGTTTCGTTTTTTAGAAAGCGTTGCTGCAGATTCAAGTGTTTCAACCACTGCGCTAAAAGTTCGTCTTTCCAGAAAGAAAAATGAACTCCGGGGATCAAAAGAAAAAGACGGAAGCAAAAACAGAGAATAGCGATCTTACAAAAAGAGCAACAGAGGCGCAGATAGATCAGGTTACTCAAAAAATATCTTCGTTACAAAATTTGACACATGAGTTTTTGATTCTCAATCACAGTCCCCGTGAAGGACATAGCGCTGGTGTTACGGGGAATATTTGGGTCCGTAAAACCGGCAGGTAAATTTCTTCTGCAGTATTGATTGTTCCCCCTCTGCGGCTAGCATGCTGGCAGAGTGCGTTGCAGTGTGTGTTGCAGAGTGCACTATAAGTGTTGTTAATTTATTGTGTGTGGAAAGATGAAGTTAACAAAAAATGAATGTTTTGCAGATTTCAATTTTATTTATTTATTTACATTTTTAGGTTTAAAAATGAAGCCCGAACACAGTTAATCTGATATAACAATGATCTAATGATTTTAATGAAAAATTTTAATGAACTAATTGACGAGACAATGAAAGTATTAAACTTTATTTTTTGTGAATTTTGTTTGAGAAAGAGTAAAACAATATAAAAATAAAAGATCATAGTGAACTATTTAAGAAGCAATCAAAGCGTGAACAATTGACTGTAGTGATTCGAAAAAGCTAAAATATTAGCAGGTTTATTGTAAGGTTAACGTGTCTTGAAGTGTTGCAACGCTTGGGCGAAGAATAAAAGCCGTTTTTACTTACTTTTATTTACATTTAATTTTTTTAATTTACGTAAATTATTTGATAAAAAAATGAACCTCAAAGCGCGTCTGAGTTTGAAAAACTACCAGCCAGCGCACGGGGTAAGGTAGTGACAAACAATTAAGCAATAAAGTTTAAAAGAAGTAGACAGAATATTATTAACCCCTCGAACGTTCAAGGAAAGAGTAGCACATGCCACTCTAAAATCCCAGAGTCTCTTCAACTGACCCGCCAGCAAAAGTGTTGTTGGCCATTCTGATTGAATATATAAACCCCGATGATAGTAGTATACTAGTTTGGTTTTTAACTAACAGAAAGAAGTTATTGCTATCGGGCTTTAATTCTTGAATGGGCTGATTACATGCTTACACAGTTTAACCCGCAAGTGAAGAAGCAAAATTGCGCGGTTCTGGCTGTCCCGAAGGAACAGTCCTTCAAATTAGATTGAGACAAAGTTTTATCCATAGTTGGCAATTCTTACCTCCTCTTTCCCAAAAGAGTTAGTTTTAAAACGAGCAGTCTTAAACATACAAAATTCTGACAATAAGTGTTTTTATGTGTTATAAGACTCCAAACAAGTAAAACGCGGTAACGCCGTTGTAACCAAGCAAATTTTCGGTTTATTACAAACCTTCTTCAGGCTAAAAGATTGGCCAACTGAACACGCACACACACACAGACATCCCACGCCTGTCACAAAAGCAGAAAACTGAATTCAGTTCAAAAAAATTAAAATCATTGCACGAACATATCGTTTGAGAGGCAGTGAAAACATGTCGGTGTGCTCACACACACACACGCACACACACACACCACACACACACACACACACACACACACACCACACACACACGCACACGCACACAAAACCCCACACACACACAAAACACACACACACACACAAAACACGCACGCACACACACCCCACACACACACACACCACACACACACACACACACACACCCCCCCCCCCCAAAACACACAAACACACACACTAACTCACACACACACACACACACGCACGCACGCACGCACGCACGCACGCACGCACCACACACACACACACACACATACTGCATCAACCCTGGCGACTTTCCCATATACCCAGCATCAAACACATTCATAGCCACACACACACACACACACAAACACAACACACACACAACCACACACACACACACACACACACACACACACACACACACACACACACACACACACACACACACACACACACACACACACACACACACACACACACACACACACACACACACACACACACACACACACCACACACACATACACACACACACATACCCGCACATATACACTGCATCAACCTTGGAGATCTTTCACACATACCCAACATCAAACACATTCATCGCCACACACGCGCGCGCGCACACACACAACACACACACACACACACACACACACACACACACACCACACACACACACACACACACACACACACACACACACACACACACACACACTCGCACAGACATGTATGCGCTTAAACGCATCCAGATAAGCACACTCATATACATATGTAAGCATAGTTCGCATGGGGGTGAAAGAGAGAGAGAGAGAGAGAGAGAGAGAGAGAGAGAGAGAGAGAGAGAGAGAGGGAGAGAGAGAGAGAGAGGAGAGAGAGAGACAGAGAAAAGAGAGAGAAAGGAGAGAGAAAGAGAGAGAAAGTGGGTGAGATAGAAAGAGAGAGATGGAGAGAGAGAGTAGTGGAGAAGAGAGAGACAGTGAGAAAGAAAGGGAGAGAGGGAGCAAGAGGGAAGGAGAGAGAGAGAGAAAGAGAAAGGGAGAGAGAGAGAAAATGGGTTGTGGGAACGGGGTATGGGATGGAGGAATGAAGGAGGGTACTAGGGGACAGGAATAGTTGGACGGCTGGCTGAGAGGGAAGGGAAAAGGGGGCGGTGGGAGGGAAAGGTGGTGGTGGAGGGGTTAGTTAGTTAGGTTAGTTAGTGTTTATAGGGTCCAGCGGACTACTAGGAGCCAAATCAGGACCTCAGCTATCATATCTGAGTCTCTTGATACAAATACCCACACTAGTATTAACACATCACTTAAAATTTATGAGGACAAAAGCACAATTATCTTTTCAACTCCTTCGACATCTGTATACATTATAAAACCCTATATTTTATAAAATATGTTTACCTCTTTCAAAAAAGAAAAAATAAGATCCACTGAAATCTCACGAAAAAGAACCGATAAATCACTGGTGGAAAAGAACTTCTCTCTGATACACATCAAATCAGCACATTCTGTCAAAAAATGATTAACACTGAACAAGCGTCACACGCAACACACCATGGGGGGTCTTCCCTTCTGAATATCCAACTGTGCGTTATATAGCTGTGCCCAATATGTAACCGTGACAAAATCGATTCCTCTTTACGGTTACGTACCACGGTGGAGGGGGTAAGGGAGAGAGAGAGAGAGAGAGAGAGAGAGAGGAGAGAGAGAGAGAGAGAGAGAGAGAGAGGAGAGAGAGAGAGAGGAGAGAGAGAAGGAGACGTAAAGCTAAGAGGAACAAAGGGGTGCACCGAGGAAGTTAAAATGATGAGAAGTATACTTAATAAAGGGGGGGGAGGGAAAAGAAACAGGGGTTGAGGGCAAGAAGTCTATTTGAGGGGGAAAAAAAGAGGTTGGGGGGGGGAATTCTAGGGGTTTAGGGGTTAGGAAGGTAAATGTAATGAGCAAAAAGTAATGGAGATAGTAAGTAGTAGAGATGGAGGGGGGGGGGATTAGGTGGAATAGGAGCAGGAGAAGTTAAAGCATGTGGTAGGAAAGGATGTGGGCGTGGATGGTTGTAGACTGGGGATGGGGCAGAGAAGAAAGTTGGAAGGGGGATGTGGGGCGGGGGTTAAAAAAAAAAAAAAGGGCCGGGGGGCTATAGGCGAGGAGGTTCTGGGGGGGGGGAGAACAGGGCGTTTAAGCATATTTACACCCTGTTAAAAAGAACGCAGAGAAGATATCTAATATATGAACAATATAAAGCAAGAGCTGAACTATAATAACATACCATCCCAGTAAGTATAGAAAGTAAAATCTCATTATTGAAGAGCAAAACAAACCAATCACCGTAAACGTCTACACATTGTCCTGCAGTAACAATCTATTGCCTCTAATGATTTCCTCCAATGCCCCTACATTGGGAGAATCACATGACAAGCTGTAGACTTGATCCTAGGTTTGCAGATAACAAAGAGTCATTAATAATTAATTAGAACAATAAGCAGACTTCTGGCCTATACTTCAAAGGATAAACTAAACAAGGCTTTGTAGAAGGTGTAAGTTCAGAAACCCAACTATAGAAGCAGCTGCCAGTCAAAATAAACATGTAAAAGTTTTGTAGACTGTGAAAAAACAGAACTTTTTACACCTAAACCCGGGTCTAAAAGTAAGCTTTCAAAGAGTACACAAAATGCAAATGAGTCCATAGGGGGGGGGGCGTGGTTTATGCTGGACTTTGAATCAACGATGCGCAGTACTAACGGTCCACACAGCAAGAATCAAAAAACATCCAAAATAACCCACCATCAATCTGTTCTTATCGTTTATAGTTGTTAGTCAGATGGTGCACACACACACTCACAGAGATTTACAGAGCCCCAATGCAGCTAGCAGATTTTTCACAACACATGACACAACTTCGCAATCATATCTCCAATCACTGACCTTTCAGACATAGTTTATGGCACCTGAAGACCAAGAACGTCATTACTCATCACACACTGTTGGATTTGCTGCTTAGAGCTAACACCTAACAGTAAAGACGCGACAGTAAGAGCCACGATCACAATACTGCAAATACAGAGGAGCTGCACACAATAGTTGTAATCTACCCCTTAAGGTAGACCCAAAAACATGGAAACTGCCTTCTACTATCATAACCTACGAGGCAACGATTCCTCATTACGGGGGATCATGCAAGCATGACCTTCTGAATAAAGAGGATACCTGCATTGCACAAACACAGAAAAGTACATGACTTTACACTTGACTGTTTATCCTATTATGATCTGCCCAACAATCAGATGGCAAGTTTGGATAAGGAAGGCGGATCTCTACAATGACTTTCCAATCACTAAACAATAATTTGACACCATCTTTAGTGCGTACAAGGTGTTTATCCTTATGAATACATGAACTCGTGGGAAAAGGTTTACGAAGACACACTTCCTCCAAAAGCGCTTTCTTTTCTAGTCTTAGAGGCAAAAGAACAAAAACTGACTCTGAATATGAATACGCTCAAAAGGCCTGGACCGAATTACGCTGTCTGAACGATGGGCAACTATCACGATCAATACTTTATTGCAGACTAATGTTTATTGGGCAGATGTCTTTCAGATTTACAGAACTACATAGCATGAAAGCATAACACTTATACTCATCCCATTACCTCTCTGCCCCAGGCCTATCCTTGTGATGCTTCTTAAAGGTCAACAAACCAACCAGTAGACTTAATTTCTGATCTACCCAACTTCAGATGATTGAAGACGGTCTTAGGTGGGGGGGGGGGTATTATCATGGCCTCACATCCTTACTGTAAAGCCAACAACAAGTAATAAAATGACATTATCCCTCTAAACCATTTAACTATCTAATGTTACTATAGACGCAAAATCTGTATGGGTGGGCCATGATTCAGCACCATCCACTGAGAAACTTTACATGAATAAAAGGGCCTCATTATGAAATAATGTTTAGGAATGCTGACAAGTCTTCCTCCTGATAATCCAAAAGGACAATCTTAGAAGTTAGACATAGAATCTCCTAAAGAATTACACGATCACCACAACGAATACCCCCGAAGCCGCAGAAAGATAAAGATGATCCCATCGAACCTCCTAAAATTGTGCCTACTCTATGGACATAAAACAAATAATAGTCCAATAAAGACTCCTACGGTTTTACTTAGAAAAAAGAAGCGATGATTAAATCTGACGGGGGAGCTGATCACAGAAATAATTACTATGTGTAACAAGATGCCTTTTATATGAACCATACATCAAGAAGAAAACTGAACTATTTTAGAACCCAAGCCACAGATTGCTTCATAAAAAGACTTCTTTAAACTGATGAACAACAGCAGTATTGGCAAAACTATGAAAATGCCACAAACGTAAAGATGTGAAATTAGTTTACAAAAGAAAAACAAGCAATTAAATGGTCCACCTAAACCTAACTATGAAGACTTAAGAAGATTAACGACAGCCCTGGAAGGTGCAAAATGCTGAAGAAAAAGGATGTTAAAGTTGGACAAGCCGGTGTTTAACGGCTTTAACCGTGAAATTAGAGTTATCAAATTTATTGATGTAAAGACATTCTGTACGCCTACTTTAAACACTGTACCAGAAGCAAGAGTCCAATCCCACAGACACTGACTCTTATATTCTAGACGTCCCAACTGAAAACTTCTATAAGGATTATATGAAACAGAAGTGGCTAAAGGATCTGATGGATGTACGACACATGCGACAATCCAAAAGGTTCGCCTATACATTCAACTTGGAACAGAAAGAGAATTGGAAAGATGAAGGAATAACTGTATAATGGACAGTTATACGAGAATAAGTTGGCTTACGGTCAAAGATGAAAAGCGATTGCAAGCCAGACATCTGTAATAAAGTAAGGCTAAGGGCAAAAGAAAAAGAAGTTTTGTCAAAAAAATATAACTCACGACAACTACAATGCAAGCTCTCTTTAAAACAAATATTTCATCACACAAATGTTAATCTGCGCTCTACACTTCATCAAGTAAACACAACTGCTGTTAACAAATAATCACTATCTCGAACAATAACAAGAGACTTACGTTGAAACCTGGATTTTTCATATGCTGTAGGGCATTGGAGAACTTTAAAAGATTAAACTTGACTACTTGCTTATAACCTAGTACTTACATAAGAACTTAACAAGAACTTAACTTAAGAACCTTACTAGAACTAAAAACTAGAACTTAATTTTATTTGCACTTAACTTGTAATTTTACTTGTACATAACTTAAAAAGTATGTGTTTGGTGTTTGTGTGTGTTGGGGGGGGGGGGGCTTTCTATAACTAACTTAACTGTACTTATCTAGTTCTTATCTAGTTCATTAAAAAACTATTCATAGAAAAATGGGTCCAACAGCGGGAGGTTGCACTTTTTTGCAGAAGTTGGTCTACTTCTTTTACTGTGGGGGCTTGTGACTTTGTTGCTAGCATGGTGTTCGGTATCTTATGCTAAAAAACCACCAACCACAGCACTCCCAATACAAAAAGATACATCTTAATTGTTTTGATAGTGATTGTGATTGAGTGTTGTTAATTGCGATGGCGGGCTGGCGGCGATGTTGTATACTTCTCAAACAATTTTAGTTTTGCTGTTGGTTAGTTTTTGCATCGGTTCCAATCAGCAGTCCATGGCCAGCCGCAACACGCCCAGACTTTAAACTTAGTACACTACTCACTCGTTGTACATTCTCATGTTGGGCACACTTGTGTGTACTTCTGCTCTGCTGCGGACTGTCCTGCGGCGTCTTCTTCTCCTGAACGCTCTTTTATTTTTGCGATTAAATTTAATAGATCAAAATTTAAATGATAAAAAGTAATTAAATCCAAGATTAATGGGCATAAAAATGTCCCTAAAACCTTGTAAACATGTCACTGCCAGAAGTTCTAGGGACTTGTTAAAACCGGTCATGTAAAATCATATTTTAAATCCTACTTCTGATTCAACCGCCATCTAACTTACATAACTTAGTCCAAAAAAAACAATATAAACTAATCATTGATCTGACCCACCGATCTAACCATTTTTTGACCCCTAGCTGAGCTTCGAACCAGCGAAGTCCTACTCAACGTCTGCTAAGACAATTGTTGAATCTGTCGACACTAAGTACAGTGCCTAAATACTTGTTAAGTTTAGTCCACACCGCAGGCTAGAGAGTATAATCTTATCTTTGTGGCAGTTGTTCTGCTGTAGAAGTCTGGCTGATGCTTCCTCACACTTGTAAATAGTTCGTCACAAACCATGATAATTTTAAAAACAATAAAAAATAATATAAAACTATTTAAAACCATGAGTATTAAACGTTGTGATAATAATAGCAGTATGCCTATTATTAGTTAATAGAATACATTACCACCCATGCAAAATGTTTATAAAGAAAGGAATAAACCGCCCCTACATGGGAAAGATTAGAAGATTCTGCAAAACACGTTGCAACCTTATTTTTAAGCTATAACAACAAAATTAGTCTATTAAAAAGCACATCACAGTCTTTCCGTATTATGATTAATTTAATAAAAAATTTTACATAATAAAAGAAGAGAGAAAAAAAGGATTAATCAATACGATTTAACCACTCTGCCTGGTAAGTAGCGCTCTTAGTAGTAGGCTAAATGAGCGAGAAAGCAAACAACATGAAAAAAATGAGCCGGCTGACTCCAATGAAGGTTTAGACATAGAGGAAGTAGTATAAGGTTATAGTTGTAATTACTGCGGATTGCGTCAAAAGACTTTCCTTGATACAAAAGGTGATTAACCCATAAAATAATAATGCATAGAAATATGACTCAAGAAAATATGAAATTATAAAGGAAGATACCTGGAAAGGTTTTAAATGGTGGGAGGAGCTATTATTAAAGCTTAGCCTAGCACAGGAAGTCAATAAGACGTTTAGAAAATATGAGGAACAGTATTAAGAGAGAGAACGTCAAAAACACGGCAAAGAAGACAAAATAGCTAAGCAATAGACGCTAACGAGAAAAGACGCAACAGGCAGCACATAGACTATATAACAAAAAAAAATAAGAGACCAGGGACATGCAGAGCACACATATACAGACGTATTAAGACGCAAAGAAAAGAGTATAACACATCGTGACAGAAAGAGAGTTTCTACAACGCCACCGCCAGAACGTCCTGACTATATAACATCCAACTGAGGAACAGAAGCCAGCAGAGATAGATTTTTAATGCAGTTGGCATGACCTCAGTCTATCTTGTTGCACACTAAAAGTGAAAAATAAAAAGCATTTAAAAAAGGACAAAACGAAAAGTACAAAAAATATAATACACCAAAAGGGAATTGGAAAGGAAAGACTGCTAATGAAAAACGAGTAACGCTTCTAGAGAGTCTGAATCAAGCAAAGACTGGCTAATACAAAACAGGCAATTTTGGCAAAAATATTTGCCTGCCCCCAAAAGACTAATAAGGCCTAGATTTGTTAACTCAGTTCAAATGACACCCACCAAATGGACTTGCAGTAATCTTCCACAATGACAAAGATATGAAGAAAAAAAGATTTAAGTATTCTCAGACATTTGTTGACATGCTTCAAGAATACAGCAGCGGCAGAACCAATAATGATCAAAGCTCCAATGCAGTGGCTGTGGTATACAACAAATAACTGCGAGGTCCATTAAAGTATCCTAGGATGATTCAACGTTGATGAAGGAAAAGAGATTAAAGGCTCTGTAAATCCAGCTGTTTTTAAAACATCATGTTACAGATTAGAGAGGGATCCCAGGTCAACCAACGATCACAACCCATATTAAAAACTTTAATAAGAAACAAGCTGAACCGCCTGTTTACCAATCAATAACACATAGAAATTATGTACACTACAAAGTACAGAATAACGCAACACAAGAAAAGGGTAGGCAGATTGTCCATCATTCTTACGTGCCATGAACAATGAAGAATTTAAATCAACAGGCCTTAAACCAGTAAACTCGATAAATTAAACAATTAGCATTACTGAAGAAGTGCAGGGACACAAAAACTCTTCCGTTTGGACTAAGAAGAAAGATGCCATGAAAGCTCCTGGAGAGGCAGAAGGAGATGTTAGAATAATAGCTACAGAACCCAAATGTAGCGTAGATGTAAATGAAATGAAAAGAATTATGCAAACATCCCCTCCCGTATATTATTTAAGAGAGACTCTTTCAGCTAAAAAGCCTGCCCCTAAAAGAGCCTTATGCTCGTGAAGAGCAGCCAGTTGCCCGCCAACCAGTGAGTTAAAAAAAATAAATTTATTTGCCTAAACTTCTATTGTTAAAATTTTTAATGTTGCCTATTTTGGGATTAACCAAATCATGTGTTTGTTATTCAATGTTCTGTTTAATTGCCTCAAGTCACCTGTTGTGAAAAAAGGGGTCCCCCCCCTTTCTCCACACCTTTAGAAGTTCAATTTTTTTGTCGTCTGTAATCCACACCAACGGCCCATAAGCTATCTGAAATTCTTCGACCGTAAATGTATATCAACCTGTAATTGATGTTGCTTATTCTTAATCTTAATGAACAAAGTTTTTTCTGATTCAAGGGCAACAATAGCAGTGTGCTTTTGTAATTAGGAGTTAATTTTTTTAAAAACATTAACTTACAATCCTAGACATTGGCGCCCGTAAACCTAACCCCAGACTCCCTAATGCTAAAGGACCTGGCCGCCGCCAGCCCCAGAAGCTAGAAGATCAACACTAGACCCAGCACTTGCTAGCTACAGCTGAGGAGCCCGTAATTACATAAGAAAGAGTATTAAAGCTTTAGCATAAATTTTTTCTAGTAACCCAAAACTTATCCAAGTCGCATTCCTATTTCCTTTTTGAAGTTACAGGTCATTTTGCTCTACCCTAAACTGGAACCACCCAATTTTAATCAAATTAAATTTGTAAAAATGTTCTTATTAATCCTTCTGGTAGCACTTCACCAACATAGTAAAACGCAATAAAATCAACATACTTAATGAAAATAAAGTCGAGAACTTGTTAGTTTGTCTTTGTCACATTCACAGTAACCTAGTCAATGATACAAGGGCGTTTATTACATCACCGTTTTTTATAATAGCAAATACTGAGCTTAAGAGGTCATCCATTTATCAGACTTTATTTGTACACACTCTGATTAACGTATGTTCTGGCAAAACTAGGATGCCCTCCCCTAGGATAATAAATAAGCGAAAATCATCGTCATTTTCCTATGAAGTGACGGTAGCGTGGGGTAAATTCAAGGTCTGGTGTCTGCATTCCTGCTGAAACCAAAGCACCTATGGCCTCTGAAGATATCCTACCTCAGCACCAGCACAGGGAGGCAATAGTAAAGCCAAAATCACAATTTTCACAAGGAAATGGCTTGGTGTCCCACCCTGTCAGACTGACATCGCGCCTGTAAGACGCCAAGCAAAGCTGAAACTACACTAAATCCATCCTGGAGAATACAAAGCCGGGAAGATCAGACTTCAAAGCATGCATGGGAAGACTCAGGAGACCAAGGTGGAGAAGCAATCACAGCCCCCAGCTGAAGACAGCAGAACATGGAAAGTTCAGAGGCGATGAATCTGCAAAAGAAAGTGCACAAGATCATAGAAATAACAGGACACACACAGACCAACAGACAAGGACAGGGGGTGACCAAAACTGAATGGTGGTCCAAAGGCCAAAGAAAAGACAAAAGAGACATGATGATACAGGAGAGGAAAGAAGAAGACCAAAAAGACTCCAACAAGCAGTCCAGCAGAGCCAGCAAGGGCAATGGACACGTGGGAGTAATGCACTCCAAAGAAGTCCACGAGGAAATGACCTTGGCCACATGCCCCTCTCAGGATCATCTACATTCTCAGATCAGCAAATGACCTTCTGCCACAAATCAAACCTGGTGAGAGTGGGTAAAACAACGATCCTGCATGCCCCCTCTGCATGAAAAACAAACAGTGGATGGCAATGTTCTAGCTCATGATAAAGTAGCCCTGGCTCAAGGAAGGAACACATGGAGTGCACAACCAATTTCTCAAAGAGATTGAACAAGTAGACTGGGCCAGTACCAACACACAAAAGGGTGAATACAGGACTCCCAAAAGCACCCGCAACATTCTTCACGGCAGAGGCAGGCAAAATCAAGGCCAAGAACAACAGTGGCCACTCGAAACATGCAGGCAAGTCTGCTGGAGGGGGCAGATGACTGGAGTGCCACTGCAGACCACCCAGAATGGAAGATTCACCCAGAAAATATCAGCAAGAGTGGCATGTGACCAGACATAGAAGTCCACACTAAGTCAACCACAGCATCGATCAAGATCGACACACGTGCCAAATGAAAACAGAATGGAGTCAGCACAAATCTACAAGACAGAAAAGTAAGCTGATCTGGCAAAACAGCCTGAGGGAGAAGCAATCAGGCCCAAGACCACACGCAGAATAGGTGCTAGGTGAATAGTAGGAACGTCTGCATACACCTATGAAACAGCTCACAGTAGCATTGAAGGAAAAAACCGAAGAGCCCTGAAAGCAATGGCAGAAGCGGCAGAGAGGTATTGTTCAAGCTGGATCTGTCATGGAGGACAAAAGTGAACTTCATAGGCTTAACTTCCCTACAAAATATCACGTGTCCCGTGTGCTCAGTGGTTAAAGCGCGAGTCAATAATTGAAAATAGAGCATCACCAGAGGGTCATGGGTTTCGAATCCCAGCCCATGGCTCGACCCAAGATGTGGAAAACAAAAAAAAAAAAAAGGGGCAGAAATTGCCACTCCGGAGATCAAGAACCGTGTGTGGGCCCAACCCCCCTAGAGTGTCAGGAGATGAAATTGGCCAAACACTTAGCATGAAGGGTGCATCTTTTCTTCTGAGGACTCTCTGCTGCCACGCTCTCCACGAGTTTTCTTTCTACTAAGCCACCGGAGTCATCCCCCACATCACTAAGGACTTCTTTCTCTGAAGCATATTAATCATAACCCCCTCCTAGTTATTTCAATCTGATATTTCTGTTGTGTTCCTGGAACTATCTAACAAGAATGGGTCTGCATTTAAGGTCTTATCTAAAATTGTTATTTCTATCAAAGTATACATTAGGGCTATCGTAGATCTCAAACTATAAATTCCAAGCCAATTTCAGGAAGTCAACGCCCAAGCATTGCTCACGTATATGAATATCTGTATTCAGTTTGCCAAAATCGGTTTGCCCCTTAACTTTCTTATCTCTTCTAGGGTAATGATATTGCTGTGCATTTTGTCTCAATTATCTGTTCGTTTATAAACCCCATCATCAGTGTATTCAAAATCCAAAAACATTTCCTGCACTCCTATTAGATCAAACTCGGTTGTGTCTGCTAGTGTCATTAAGCTCTACTGCAACGCATTTAGGAGCTACTGCGATTTTGATTCTGGCCCTCTCGAGACATACTTTTTAATATTAAAAATTATAATAAACAAAATAGTAAATAAGCAAACAATAATAAAACAAATTAAATAAACAAACAATTGAACAGGTGGGTCATCCCGAAAAGTCATAGAGCTTAGGGGTGCTTAGCATTTTTTCTAACTGCTCATTTATTTTTTTTAGCTCATCTTGTCCCTTATTATATAATTTTTCACTTAAACATTCTTCAAAAAACACACACAAACAAAAAAATATTCTACAACTCTATCCTCAAATGAGAGATTCCTTAGTGTTAGAATAATAACAACCGGGGAGTTTGGGGTTAGGGGCGGGTGGGCGGGGGATCGGGTGAAAGGGGGGTTGGGCGTTGGGGGTTAAGACAGCAATGTAATTTTTGATTAAAAAGCCACACAGAAACTAATGGTGGCGGCCACAAGGCTATGCTTTTGACAGAGCTTTTCTTTTTGTAACAAAGTCTTGTTCAGCAGAAAAGTCAATCAATAATAAACAGTAGTGATTCGTTCCCTCAAATATCTATAGTAATGTTCTAAACAGTGCGCTCATTTTGTCGCTAGATCAACTAAAAATATATTCTCCCTCTGTCCAAATAAACTTCCTTTCTTTGTAGACTTGTTTGTATGCTTAATGGTTGTGCAGAATATAACAATGTACTCGTAATGAAACCTGTATATTTGTTTTGTAAACATTTTGTGACTGGGGTTGACTTTGGGTGACTTGGGGTGAAGGTGACAAGTGTGTCAACGTGGAAGGAGGTTTCTAAGAAAAGTGGAACTGGTATGACCACTGGCAACTGATTATTGAGACGAGAACCTGATGTGCCCGCGAGCTGACGTTGATTCATCGCCAGCTGGCAAGCAACTACTAGTTAAGCGCGATAAAGAACAGAGAAAGAGGTGGCAGAACGAGTCAGCGCCACGCTCGCAAAGACAGCAATGCGTGGGCCGCAAGACGGGTTTTAACGATTTTTTTGGTCGGAACATAACTGAGACCCACACAGTCGGTAAACTGCCCGCTCGGCCAGCTGTCTTACATGCGTCCGCTACATGTGTTGGTCTTGTAGATTGGCTTATGTAACGTAATAATGTAAAAAACCAGGTACAAGCTCACCTAACCTAATATGCACAGAAATCCCCCCAATCCACAAACAAACACGTCCTACTCAAGTCAGCATATGGTTCAAAATTAACACCTGATAGAACTTTTACTAAACAAAAATAACACGCAAAACCTCCAAAAATTTGACCGTAATCGTTACTTTTAAAATGGCGCCTTACTGCAAGATAATATGGGGGATTAATGATCTGTGAACAAAATATATTTAACATTCACTCTCCATAGCAAAAAAACTTTAGCAAAATGGTCACCCTCCCAAATTCAAAACCGACATACCTTGAACAGACCCATCATCATAAGCAGAGAGACGAACATGGTTAATCGCCGCTTCTGGTAGATGACAAGAACAAGACGCAACCCACCAAACCGGAAAACCCAAAGAGTCCAGATGTCAAACAACAACAAGGGACTTAAATGCCCAATCCACTTACTCGCCACTCGAGCCAAAATCTAAATGGTTAAAAGACTTAGACACCCTAGCCACAATTGAACACCCGCAGGGACAGTGAAAGACAAACAGTCACGATCTCACACCGTTCTTCGTCAAATAATGAATGCAACGCCCCCAGCCACAGAAACCCTTGGCTGTGGCTCACAGGCCATCCATCAAAAATAGAAACGGCCACACATATGACTGCTCATCAGCCGCCGAGTCTCGCACTAAAAAAAGTTAGTCACTCTTCTTCCGGTTTAACTATTTTTCAAGAAAGTTTTTACAGGAAGAAGCGTGACAACATTTTTACAGGTCGATGCGCTAACCTTAGTGACTACATAAACATGAAATGAAACGAAACAACATTTGTGAGTAGCTCATGTTTAAATATAAAATATAGAATTCAATCGAGTTTGCTATAATCCTAGACATGGCTGTACCCAACAAGCCACCCTCAACAAGCTGGACCTCGTGGTGATTCGTTTTTTAAAGAAAGCGTTGCTGCAGATTCAAGTGTAACAACCACTGCGCTAAAATTTCCGTCTTTCCCAGAAAAGAAAAATGAACTCCGTAGATCAAAATAAAACAGATCGGAAGCAAAGACAGATGAAAACCATCTTACAAAAAAGAAGCACCAGTAGGCGCATATAGATCAGGTTACTCAAGAAATAACATCGTTACAAAATTTGACAATGAAGATCTGATTCTCACACAGTCCCAGTGAAGACATAGCGTGGTTTACGGAGAATATAGGCTCTCGTAGAAACCGGTCAGGTAAGTTCAATCTTCAGTAATGATTGTAACTCCTCTGCGGCTAGCATGCGTGTCAGAGTGCGTTGCAGTGTGTGTTGCAGATTGCACAATAAGTGTTGAAATTGATGTGAGTGGACGATGAAGTTAACAAAAAATGAATGTTATGCAGATTCAAATTATTAATATTTATTATACATATAAAGGTTATAAAAAATGAAGCCCGAAACACATTGAATCTGATAGAAACTGAATGATCAAATGAATAAAATGAACAAATTGTAATAGAACTATTTGACGAGACAAATGAAAGTAAAAAACATTGATTTTAGAGAATTTGGTTTTGAGAATGAAAGTAAACATATAATAAAAAGAGTCAAGTGAACTAATTTAACGAAGCAATTCAAAGTGAAGACAAGACTGATGATTCCAGAAAAAGCTAAAATATTAGCAGGTGTTTAATTAAGTTAAACGTGTTCATTAAGTTTATGCAACGCATGGCGGAGAATAGATCACGCGCGTTTACTTACTTTTATTTTACATTTATTAATAAAAATTTACGTAGAATTTATTTGAGTTTTAAAAAATAGAACCCACACGCTAGTCTGGTTTGTAAAAACACCAGCCAGCGCACTGGTGTAAGGGAGTGACAAACAATAAAGCAATAAGTTTAGATGAAGTAAGAACATGAATATAAAGAAACCCCTCGCACGTACAGGAAATAGTAGCCATGCTCTCCAAAATCCCAGAGTCTCTTCAAACTGAGCCCGCAGCAAGTGTTGTTTGGCAGTCTGATTGTGAATAATAACCCCGATGATAGAAGTATACTAGTTTGGGTTTCAACTAAACAGGAAAGAAGTTAATAAGCTAATCGCGACTTTTAATTCAGAATGGGCTGATTACATGCATACCCAGTTTTAACCATGCAAGTGAAGAAGCAAAAATTGCGCGGTAGCAGGCTGGTCAGAATGAACAGTCCTTCAAATTAGATGAGAACAAAGTTATAATCCTATAGTTGTGCAATTCTACCTTCCTCTTCCAAGAGAGATAAGTTTTTAAAACTAGCAGTGTTAAACATACAAAATTCTTGACATAAGAGTCCTTATGAGTATATGGATACTCAAACAAAGTTACAACGCGTTAACGCCAGTTGGTACCAGCAAATTTTCGGTTTATTACAAACCTTCTTCAGCAAAAAGATTTGGCCAACTGACACGCACCACACACAGACTATCCACGTCCCTGACACATAAAGCAGAAGCTGAAAACAGTTACAAAAAGAAAAAAAATCAATTGCACCGAACATATCGTTGAGAGGCAGAGGGAAACAAAGCCGGAGTGCTCCACACACACACGCACACACACCACACCCACACACACACACACACACACACAACACACACCCACACACGCACGACGCATCACAACACACACATACACACACACCACACTCCACACACGCCACACACACAACACACACACACACACACACACACACACACTACCCCCCACACGAGGATAGCCCCCCCCCCCCACACACCATCACACAACACTAACTCACACACACACACACACACACACACACGCACGCACGCACGCCACTCACGCACGCAACCACTGCACACACACACACACATACAGCATCAACCGCTGGCACCATTTCGCCATATAGCCCAGCATCAAACACATTCATAGCCACACACACACAACACACACACACACACACACACACACACACACACACACACACCACACACACACACACTCACACACACACACACCACACACACACAACACACACAACACACCCACACACAACACTCACACACACACACAACACAAACACACACACACATACCCCACATATACCTGCATCAACCTTGGAAGATCTTAACACACATCCCCAACATCAAACACATTCAATCCACACACGCGCGCGCAACACACAACACACACACAACACACACAAAGACACACACACCACACACACACAACACACACACCCACAAACGCACACCACACAACACACACACACACACACATACTCGCACAGACATGTATGCGCATTAAGCGCATCCAGTAAAGCCAACACTCATATACATATAGTACGACATGGGGTGAAAGAGAGAAGAGAGAGAGAGAAGAGAGAGAGAGTAAGAGAGAGAGAAGAGAGAGAGAGAGAGAGAAGGGAGAGATAACAGAGCGAAAGAGAGAGAAATGGATAGATGAAGATGATGATGATGATGATAATCTTTATTTCCAAGGGTAACAGATAAGCAAACACATGCTTTTTTTCATCCGGCCCTCCCCATTAAGGGACTAACTAAGGCATGACTAGCGACTACTAAGCATAACTAGCGACTAAAACTTACAAAAATTTAACAAACTCACATATCTTCACAAATGCATTAAAATTGATAAAGTGTTCATCCATTAACATTTAAGCATAGATGACTTTGAAGGAGAAAAAAAAAAGAAAAAAGAAAAAAGAAAGCAATTGCAACAACAAACATAATAAAGAAATAAATTCATAGAAGAGAGAGAAAAAAAATCAGCACACACAACATAAAATATAGCGATCCTCTATCGAAGAGAAAGAGGGGGAGAGAGGGGGGGGAGGAGAGAGAGAGAGAGAGAGAGAGGGAGAAGAGAGAGAGAGTTACATTCCTTTTGTAAAATATTAACATACAGCAAGCTGCTAAGGATAATAATTAGACACTACAATGCATCAGTAATATCAACTTTTTTGTTTGTTTGGTTGTTTCTTTAACAATGATATATATGGTTACAAGGCAAGACAAGAACGCGCATACTACAATCAGTTATCAGTTAGCAACAGTAAAGTCCTAGCGTCAATCGTCATAACGCTTCATTATCATGGTGTGTGTGTGTGCGTGTGTGTGTGTGTGTGTGTTGTGGTGTGTGTGTGTGTGTGGTGTGTGTGTGTGTGTGTGTGTGTGTGTGTGTGTGTGTGTGTGTGTGTGTGTGTGTGTGTGTGTGTGTGTGGGTGTGTGGTGAGAGAGAGAGAGGAGAGGAGAGAGAGAGAGAGAGAGAGGGAGAGAGAGAGATATGCCATCATAATCCTTCTCCCCCCTCCCTCATCTTTTCTTCTTGAACTGTTCATACACTACCCAAAACCATAATCATAAACTTAGTGACAATACATCAATACGCAGCCGTAAATACGGAGAGAGAGAGAGGAGAGAGAGAGAGAGAGTAGAGAGGAGAGAGAGAGAGAGAGAGAGAGGAGAGAGAGAGAGAGAGAGAGAGAGAGAAATGATATTTCCTTTTCTTTCATCCAAAATAATATATACTAAACATTACTATAAAATTTGAAAAACAAGCAACAATACATCAATATAATCAACAGTTACCAGGGCAGGGCACGCATTTATCATCGTATAGATACAATGCTTCAATAAATCAAAAATATGAGGACATCAATCAGTTAGTGACAATGCATCAATAAAATCAGTGATCACAACATTCATTCATCATGATATAATTACAGTCATTAACAAAACCAATGTTAACCATATCTTTCAATATATCATTATCTGGTTTAATTTAAGAAAGGAAGCGCGTATCAGTCTAATATGCAGCAAAACAAAGGGTGTGCTCTGGTATATGTATTTTTATCCCTACTAGTAATGACCTACTGTGAAATGTGTAATTAGTTTTTCCCTGAAGGGTTCTGCATTTTGGGTGCATCGGAAATATAGTGGAAGTGATTCCAAACCACACTACCAGAGTAAGATAAGCTTGATTTAAATAGATCTATTCTTGATGTGGGAACCTGGAATTTGGTTGAATCCCTCGGGTTTTTGTTAAATCTAGACTGAAGAGTTTGTGGTGCTGAAGCCGACGCAATTTTTTGCATTAACAAACATATTTTTGACAGCAAACTTTTCTTTTAGCGGAAGGGCCCCTGCTTTAGTATAATCCCCTTTAGTAAGACTGGACGATTTTAATAGAACTGCTTTAAGTGCTCTTTTGTAGACCTCGTAAGAGGTTTCATGGCATTAGCACTAGCAGAATCAAATAGTGTTGAACAATAATTGATTGAAGAGAGAATATGTGCATGTAGGAATAATTTCCTGGCATGAAGGTTTAAGAAATGCTTAATCTGCACAGCTGATATGTTTGTCTGGATATTGATTTACATAAACTGCGAAGGTGATAAGACCAAGAGAGATTATTATCAACAATATACGCCTAGAACTCGATGGCTATCCACCATTTCAATTTCCTGATTATTGATAAAAACAGATGGAGGCTGTGTTGGTTATGTTTTGTCTTCTTTGCCTAGTTGTTTCAGCATTAGTTTTGTTTTGTTAGGATTCAGTGACATGTGATTTACATTGCACCAATTACTTAAGATATTGGCATTCTTCTGTAATGAGGTGAAAACAGCTTCTAAGTTGGAGCTACTTGTATGGACAGTCGTATCATCACAAAAGAGTTCACATGAATCCTCAGTATAAAGAGGGAGATCATTATATAAACTGAAAACAGCAACGGGCCTAACACAGAACCCTGGGGTACGCCATGTTGGATAGGAGCTTCTCTGATAAATTGTTGTTAACACAAACGGTTTGTTGACGGTCTTCTAGGAATGATGAGATTAGATGGAAGGTTTTTTGTTATACCATATGATAAAAGCTTCCTGCATAGCAATTTGTGGTCAATTACATCAAAAGCCTTTGAAAAATCAACAAACAGTGCGCCACAATATTTATTTTCATTAATATTGGCTAGCAATTGATCTACTAGGATTTGTAATGTGCTGTATGACAAGAATGATTTTTCCTGAACCCCGATTGACTTTTATTTAGCAGGTGGAAGAGTCAAAATGGTGGCAAAGATGTTTATTTATGTGTTTTTCCAAGGGCTTGGAAAGAAAGAGAGAAAGAGAGAGAAAGTGGGTGAGATAGAAAGAGAGAGATGGAGAGAGAGAGTAGTGGAGAAGAGAGAGACAGTGAGAATGAAAGGGAGAGAGGGAGCAAGAGGGAAGGAGAGAGAGAGAGAAAGAGAAAGGGAGAGAGAGAGAGAAAAATGGGTTGTGGGAACGGGGTATGGGATGGAGGAATGAAGGAGGGTACTAGGGGACAGGAATAGTTGGACGGCTGGCTGAGAGGGAGGGAAAAGGGGGCGGTGGGAGGGAAAGGTGGTGGTGGAGGGGGTTAGTTAGTTAGTTAGTGTTTATAGGGTCCAGCGGACTACTAGAGCCAAATCAGGACCTCAGCTATCAATATCTGAGTCTCTTGATACAAATACCCACACTAGTATTAACACATCACTTAAAATTTATGAGGACAAAAGCACAATTATCTTTTCAACTCCTTCGACATCTGTATACATTAATAAAACCCTATATTTTATAAAATATGTTTACCTCTTTCAAAAAGAAAAAAATAAGATCCACTGAAATCTCACGAAAAAGAACCGATAAATCACTGGTGGAAAAGAACTTCTCTCTGATACACATCAAATCAGCACATTCTGTCAAAAAATGATTAACACTGAACAAGCTGTCACACGCAACACACCATGGGGGGTCTTCCCTTCTGAATATCCAACTGTGCGTTATATAGCTGTGCCCAATATGTAACCGTGACAAAATCGATTCCTCTTTACGGTTACGTACCACGGTGGAGGGGGTAAGGGAGAGGAGAGAGAGAGAGAGAGAGAGAGAGAGGGAGAGAGAGAGGAGAGAGAGAGAGGAGAGAGAGAGGAGAGAGAGAGAGAGAGAAAGCTAAGAGAGGAACAAAGGGGTGCACCGAGGAAGTTAAAATGATGAGAAGTATACTTAATAAAGGGGGGGGGGGGAGGGAAAAGAAACAGGGGTGAGGGCAAGAAGTCTATTTGAGGGGGGAAAAAAGAGGTTGGGGGGGGGGGGGGGGAATTCTAGGGGTTTAGGGGTTAGGAAGGTAAATGTAATGAGCAAAAAGTAATGGAGATAGTAAGTAGTAGAGATGGAGGGGGGGGGGATTAGGTGGAATAGGAGCAGGAGAAGTTAAAGCATGTGGTAGGAAAGGATGTGGGCGTGGATGGTTGTAGACTGGGGTGGGGCAGAGAAGAAAGTGGAAGGGGGATGTGGGGGCGGGGGTTAAAAAAAAAAAAAAAAAAGGGGGGGGGCTATAGGGCGAGGTTGGTCTGGGGGGGGGGAGAACAGGGGCGTTTTAGCATATTTACACCCTGTTAAAAAGAACGCAGAAAGAGTATCTAATTATGAACAATATAAACAAGAGCTGAACTTTAATAACATAACCTTCCCAGTAAGTATAGAAAGTATATCTCAGTTTGAAGAGCAAAACAAACCAATCACCGTAAACGTATACACATGGTCTGCAGTAGACAATCTAGTGCCTCTAAGGATTTCTCCTAATGCCCCTACTTTGGGAGAATCACTTGACAAGCATGTAGACTTGATCCTGTTTGCAGATAGTACAAAGAGTCATTATGTATTAATTAGAACAATAAGCAGACTTATGGCCTATACGTCAAAGGATAAATCTAAACAAGGGCTTTGTAGAAGGTGTTTGGTCAGAATCCCAACTATAGAAGCAGCTGCCAGTCATAGAAACATTGTAAAAGTTTTGTAGACTGTGAAACAGAACTTCTTACACCTAAACCCGGGTCTAAAGTTAGCTTTAAGAATGTACACAAAATGCAAATGAGTCCATACGTGGTTTATGCTGACTTTGAATCAATCTTGCCGCAGTACTACGGTCCACAACAGCAAGAACAAAAAACAACCTTATTAACCCACCATCAGATCTGTTCTTATGCGTTTATTGTTGTTAGGTCAGATGGGGCACACACACACACCCAGAGATTTACAGAGGCCCCAATGCAGCTAGCAGATTTTTACAACACATGACACAAACTTCGCAATCAGTTCTCCAATCAGCTGAACCTTTCAGACATTGTTATGGCTCCTGAAGACCAAGAACGTCATGACTCATCTACACACTGTTGGATTTGCGGCTTAGAGCTAACACCTAACAGTAAAGACGCGACAGTAAGAGACCACGATCACATTACTGGCAAATTCAGAGGAGCTGCACACAATAGTTGTAATCTTCACCTTAAGGTTGACCCTAAAACATGGAAACTGCCTGTCTTCTTTCATAACCTACGAGGCTACGATTCTCATTTCATCATGCAAGCAGTGACTTCTGAATATAAGAGGGTTACCTGCATTGCACAATCATCAGAAAAGTACATGACTTTTACTCTTGACTGTTTATCCTTTTATGACTCTGCCCAACATCTGATGGCAAGTTTGGATAAGGTAGCGGGATCTCTACAAGACTTTCCAATCACTAAACAATATTTTGACCCATCTTTAGTGCGTAAAGGTGTTTATCCTTATGAATACATGAACTCGTGGGAAAGGTTTGACGAAGACTCACTTCCTCCTAAAGGCGCTTTCTTTTCTAGTCTTAGAGGCAAAGACATAACTGACTCTGAATATGAATATGCTCAAAAGGCCTGGACAGAATTACGCTGTCGAACGATGGGCAACTATCACGATCAATACTTGATGGCTGACGTATGTTTATTGGCAGACGTCTTTCAGAATTACAGATCTACATGCATGAAACATTACAGCTTAGACTCATCACATTACATCTCTGCCCCAGGCCTTTCTTGGGATGCTTTCTTAAAGTCTACAAACATCCAGATTGACTTAATTTCTGATCTACCCACATTTCAGATGATTGAAGACGGTCTTGGGGGGGGGGGGGGGTATTAGCATGGCCTCACATCCTTACTGTAAAGCCAACAACAAGTATTTAGATGACTATGATCCCACTAAACCATTTAACTATCTAATGTACTTAGACGCCAATAATCTGTATGGGTGGGCCATGAGTCAGCCACTTCCACTGAGAAACTTTACAATGATAAAAGGGCCTCATGATGTTAATATTGTGTTAGGAATGCTGTCAGAGCTTCCTCCTGATAATCCAATAGGACTAATCTTAGAAGTAGACTTAGAATATCCTAAAGAATTACACGATCTCCACAACGATTACCCCAAGCCGCAGAAAGATTAAAGATGAGTCCATCGAACCTCCTAAACTTGTGCCTAATCTTGGACATAAAACTAAATATGTGTGCCATTAAAGACTCCTACGGTTTTACTTAAAGCATGGATTAAAGCTGACAGCTGTTCACAGAATAATTACTTGTGATCAAGAGCCTTTTATGAGACCATACATCAAGAAGAATACTGATCTTAGAACCCAAGCCACTGATGCTTCAGAAAAAGACTTCTTTAAACTGATGAACAACAGCTGTTTTGGCAAAACTATGGAAAATCCACACAAACATAAAGCTGGGAAATTAGTTACAAAAGAAAAACAAGCAATTAAGTTGGTCTCTAAACCTAACTATGAAGACTTTAGAAGATTTAACGACAGCCTGGTTGGCATTATGATGAAGAAAAAGGATGTTAAGTTGGACAAGCCGGTGTTTATCGGCTTTACCGTATTAGAGTTGTCAAAGTTATTGATGTTAGAATTTCTGTACGACTACTTTAAACCACTGTACCCAGAAGCAAGAGTCCTTTACACAGACACTGACTCTTTTATTCTAGACGTCCCAAATGAAGACTTCTATAAGGATTTAGAAACAGAAGTGGCTAAAGGAGCTGATGGATGGTACGACACATGCGACTATCCAAAAGGTTCGCCTTTACATTCAACTGTGAACAAGAAAGTGATTGGAAAGATGAAGGATGAACTTAATGGGACAGTTATACAAGAATATGTTGGCTTACGGTCAAAGATGTATAGCGTTGCTAGCCAGACTTCTGTAATAAAGAAGGCTAAGGGCATAAGTAAAGAAGTTGTCAAAAAAATATAACTCACGACAACTACAAGCAAGCTCTCTTTGAAAACAAAGTATTTCATCACACAAATGTTAATCTGCGCTCTACTCTTCATCAAGTAAACACAACTGCTGTTAACAAAAAATCACTAGTCTCTAACAATAACAAGAGAACTTACGTTAATCCTGATTTTTCATATGCTGTAGGGCATTGGAGAACTTTAAAAGATTAACTTGACTGACTTGGCTTATACTTAACTTAAGAACCTAACTAGTACTTACTTAAGAACTTAACAAGAACTTAACTTAAGAACCTAACTAGTACTTAAAACTAGAACTTAATTTTTTTGCACTTAACTTGTAATTTACTTGTACTTAACTTAAAAAGTACTTTCTATAACTAACTTAACTTGTACTTATCTAGTTCTTATCTAGTTCATTAAAAAACTATTCCATAGAAAATGGGTCTACAGCGGGAGGTTGCACTTTTTTTGCAGAAGTTGGTTCTTCTTCTTTTACTGTGGGGGCTTGTGACTTTGTTGCTAGGTATGGTGTTAGGTATCTGTATGCTAAAAAACACCAACAACAGCAGCTCCCAATACATAATGATACATCTTATTGTTTGATTGTGATTGTGATTGTGTTGTTGTTAATTGCGATGGCGGTGCTGGCGGCGATGTTGTATTACTATCTAACAATTTTTGTTTTGCTGATTGGTTTGCGTTTTGCAGTCGGTTCCAATCAGCTAGTCTATGGCCAGCCGCAACACGCCCAGGACTTTTAAACTTAGTAACACTACTCACTTGTGGTACATTCTCTTGTGGGCTCACTTGTGGTACATTCTGCTCCTGCGGACTGTCCTGCGGCGTCTTCTTCTCCTGATCACTCTTTTTTTTTTTTGCGATTAAATTTAATATGATCAAAATTTATATGATTAAAAGTAATTAATCCCATGATGAATGGGCATAAAAATGTCCTAAATCTGTAATACATGTCACATGCAAGAGTTTCTAGGGACTTGTTTAAAACCGGGTCTTGTGATAAGTCATATTTTAAATCTTCTTCTGAATCAACCGGCGCCATCTTACTTACTAACTTAGCATATAAAACTAATCATTGTCTGACCCACCGATCTAACCATTTTTTACCCTAGCTGTGCTTCGTACCTAGCGTAGTACTTCTCAACGTCTGATGTAGACAATTGTTGAATCTGTTCGACACTTAGTTCAGTGCCTAAATACTGTTTAGTTTTTCCACACGCAGCTAGAGAGTATAATCTTTCTTTGTGGCAGTGGTCTGCTGAGTAGTCTGCTTGCTCCTCACACTTTAATAGTTCGTCACAATCCATTTTTAAAAACAATAAAAAATAATATAATACTTTTAAAACCATGAGTTTAACGTTGGTTAATTATGCAGTGCCTATTGTTAGTGTTATAGTTTATTCAACCCTTGCAAAATGTTTGTTAGGAATAAAACCGCCCAACATGGGAAAGATAGAAGATTCGGCAAAACTAGTTGCAACCTTATTTTTAGCTTTAACAACAAAAGATTATCTGATTAAAAAGCACATAGACAGTCTTTCGTATTATGATTATTTTAATTATTTTTTTTACTTAATAAAAAGATGAGTGAAAAAAAGATTATCAATACGATTTACCACTCTGCTGTAAGTAGCGCTCTTAGTATAGGCTATAGTGTGTTAGCAAAAAACATGTTAAAAATGAGGCCGGCTGACCTAGGAAGGTTAGACATTGAGGATGTTGTTAAGGTTATAGTTGTAATTACTGCGGGGATTGCGTCAAAAGACTTTCTTGTTACACAGGGGATTATCCCAGAAAATATTAATGCATAGAAAGATTAATCTAGAAAATATTGATTTATAAAAAGATGTCTGGATTGGTTTTAATGGTGGGAGGAGCTATTGTTAATGCTTTAGCCTTCTCTGGAAGCAATTATATGTTTAGTAAATTGAGGTCTGATGAAGAGAGAGAACGTCATAACAAGGCAATGGAAGATTTTAGCTAAGGCAAGAGACGCTTACGAGAAAAGACGAATTGCTCACTTAGACTTTATTAATAAAAAGTTAAGAGAACAGGGACATGCAGAGCACACATTTACAGACGTTGATGACGCAATGAATGAGTATTACTTAGTGACAGGAAAGAAGTTTCTAACATCGCCACCGCCAGAACTGTCTGACTTTTATCAGCCATCTGAGGAACAGAAGACTGCAGAGATAGTTTTTATTGCAGTTGGCATGACCTCAGTCTATCTTGTTGCTCACTTTCTTGTGTAAAATAAAATGCATTTAAAATATGGACAATACGAAGTACAAAATATATTATTCTCCTAAAGGGTATTGGAAAGGAAAGACTGCTATTGAAAAAACTGAGTAAAGCTGCTAGAGTGTCTGAATCAGATGCGAAAGACTGGCTTTCAAAACAGGCAATTTGGCAAATATATTTGCCTGCCCCAAAAGAATAATAAGGCCTAGATTTGTTAACTCAGTTCCAAATGACACCCACCAAATGGACTTGCTGTATCTTCCACATGACAAAGTTAGAAGAAAAAGTTTAAGTATGCTCTGACAGTTGTTGACATGGCTTCAAGATACAAAGACGCTGAACCTTTAATGGATAAAAGCTCAATTGCTGTGGCTGTGGTTTTACAACAAATATACATGCGAGGTCCATTAAAGTATCCTAGGATGATTCAAGTTGATGATGGAAAAGAGTTTAAAGGCTCTGTAAACCAGCTGTTTTTAAAACATCATGTTACAGTTAAGAGAGGGATCCCAGGCAACCATCGATCACAAGCCTTAGTAGAAAACTTTAATAAGAATCTAGCTGAACGCCTGTTTACCTATCAATATCACAGAGAAATTATGGACACTACAAAGTACAGAGAACGCAACACAGAATGGGTTAGGAGATTGCCAGCAGTCTTACGTGCCATGAACAATGAAGAATTTAAAGCAACAGGCCTTAAACCAGTAAACGCGATCAAATTAAAACAAATTAGCATTACTGAAGATGTGCAGGGGACTCAAAAACTCTTTCCGTTTGGACTAAAAGTAAGATACTTGTATGCTCCTGGAGAGGCAGAAGGTGATGTTAGAATTATAGCTACAGATCCCATATGGAGCGTAGATGTATATGAAGTTGAAAGAATTATGAAAACATCCCCTCCCGTATATTATTTAAGAGAGACTCTTTCTGCTAAAAAGCCTGCCCCTAAAAGAGCCTTTGTTCGTGAAGAGCTGCAAGTTGTCCCGCCAAACACAGTGAGTTAAAAAAAGTATTTATTTTTGCTAAACTTCTTTTTGTTAAACTTTTTTTTTTGGCCTATTTTGGGTTTAACCAATCATGTGTTTGTTTTTCAATGTTCTGTTTAATCGCATCAGTGTCTACCTGTTGTGAAGTAAAAGTCTTTCTCCACTCCTTTTGAAGTTCAATTTTTTGTCGTCTGTAATCCTCACCATCGGCCATAAGCTTCTGAAATTCTTCGTCCGTATGTTTTCATCCTGTAATGATTTGCTTATTCTTAATCTTAATGAACAAAGTTTTTCTGATGCTAGGGCAAACAATAGCAGTGTGCTTTTGTAATTTAGGAGTTAATTTTTAAAAAACAGCACTTACAATCATAGACATGGCGCCTAAACCTAACCAAGACTCCCTAATGCTAAAGAGACTGGCGCCCCAGCCCAGTAGCTAGAAGAGCAACACTAGACCCAGCACTTATGCTAGCTACAGCTGAGGAGCCAGTAATTACATAAGAAAGAGTATTTAAAGCTTTAGCATATTTTTTTCTAGTAACCCTATACTTATCCAAGTCGCTTTCTATTTCCTTTTGAAGTTCAGTCATTTGCTCTAACCTAAACTGTTGAACCTCCATTTTTAATCAAATTAATTTTGTAAAAATGTTCTTATTAATCCTTCTGGTAGCACTTCACCAACAGAGTAAAACGCAATAAAATCAACATACTTAATGAAATAAAGTCGAGTACTGTTAGTTTGTCTTTGTCAACATTCACAGTAACCTTGTCAGATGATACAAGGGCGTTTATTTCATCTCCGTTTTTAGTAATTGCAATACTGAGCTTAAGAGGGGCATCCAAGTTATCAGACTTTATTTGTACACCTCTGATTAACGTATGTTCTGGCAAACTAGGATTGCCCTCCCTAGGAGTAATAAATAAGCGAAAAATCATCGTCATTTTCCTAGGTAGTGACGGTAGCGTTGGGGTAAATTCTAAGCCAACGGTGTCATCCCCACTTCAGCTAAGGACTTCTTTCTCTGTAGCATATATTCAGAACCCTGCCTAGTTATTTCAATCTGTTTTTTCTGTTGTGTTCCTGGAACTAGGCTAACAAGAATGGGTCTGCATTTAAGGCTTTTCTAAAATTGTTTTTCTTATCAAAGTATACATTAGGGCTTCGTAGTTCAAACTTTAAATTCCAAGCAATTTCAGGAAGCAACGCCCAAGCATTCTCTCGTTTATGAAGTCTGTATTCATGTTTGCCAAAATCGTTTGCCCTTAAATTTCTTATCTCTTCTAGGGTAGGATATTGCTGTCGCTTTTTGTCTTCAATTTCTGTTCGTTTATAAACCCCATCATCTGTGTATTCAAATCCATAAACATTTCCTGGCACTCCTATTAGATCAAACTCGGTTGTGTCTGCTAGGTCTTTTAGCTCTACTGCAACGCATTTAGGAGCTAGCTGCGATTTTGATTCTGGCCCTCGAGACATTCTTTTTAATATTAAAATTATAATAAACAAATTGTTATAAGCAATCAATAATAAACAAATTATAATAAACAAACGTATTGAACTGGGGGGTCAGTCCGTAAGCATAGCTTAGCGTGCTTAGATTTTTCTAACTGCTCTTTTATTTTTTTTAGCTCATCTTTGTCCCTTATTATATAATTTTCACTTAAACATTCTTCAAAACTATCTTTGTCCTTAGTGTAAAATAATACAACCGATTTTAACTGCGATCGAAAGTCTTTTAAGACAGCATTGTATTTTTGAGTTAAAAAGCCACACAGAAACTAATGCGTGGCGGCCACAAAGGCTAGCTTTGACAGAGCTTTTCTTTTTGTAACAATGTCTTGTTCAGCTGAACAGTCATCAATAATAAACAGTGTTTCAGTTCCCTCAAATAGTCTATAGTAATGTTCTAAACAGTCGCTCAGTTTGTCGCTAGGATCAACTAAAAATATATTCTCCTCTGTCCAAATAAACTTCCTTTCTTTGTAAGACTTGTTGTGCTTAATGGTTGTGCAGAATATAACAATGTACTCGTAATGAAACCTGTATATTGTTTGTAACAATTTGTGACTTGGGGTTGACTTGGGGTGACTTGGGGTGAAGGTGACAAGTGTGTCAAAGTGGAAGGAGGTGTCAAGAAAAGTGGAACTGGTAGGACCACTTGGCATCTGATATTGTGACTGAACAGGATGTGCCCGCGCGCTGAGCGGTGATTCATTGCCTGGCTGGCAAGCAACTACTAGTTAAGCGCGATGAAGAACAGAGAAAGAGGTGGCAGAACGTGTCAGCGCACGCTCGCTAAGAGCAGCAATGCGGTGGGCTCGCGAGACGTGTTTTATCGATTTTTTTGGTCGGAACATACTGAGACACACACAGTCGGTAAACGGGCCGCTCGGCCTGCTGTCTTACTGCGTCGCTATCATTGTGTTGTCTTGTAGATGGCTTTGTAACGTAGA
>JAFLJL010003717.1:42500-43724 GCA_018398815.1 Conus ventricosus
TACGTCAAAGGATAAATCTAAACAAGGGCTTTGTAGAAGGGTGTTTGGTCAGAATCCCAACTATAGAAGCAGCTGCCAGTCATAAGAAACATTGTAAAAGTTTTGTAGACTGTGAAACAGAACTTCTTACACCTAAACCCGGGTCTAAAGTTAGCTTTAAGAATGTACACAAAATGCAAATGAGTCCATACGTGGTTTATGCTGACTTTGAATCAATCTTGCCGCAGTACTACGGTCCAACAACAGCAAGAACAAAAAACAACCTTATTAACCCACCATCAGATCTGTTCTTATGCGTGTATTGTTGTTAGGTCAGATGGGGCACACACACACACCCAGAGATTTACAGAGGCCCCAATGCAGCTAGCAGATTTTTACAACACATGACACAACTTCGCAATCAGTTCTCCAATCAGCTGAACCTTTCAGACATTGTTATGGCTCCTGAAGACCAAGAACGTCATGACTCATCTACACACTGTTGGATTTGCGGCTTAGAGCTAACACCTAACAGTAAAGACGCGACAGTAAGAGACCACGATCACATTACTGGCAAATTCAGAGGAGCTGCACACAATAGTTGTAATCTTCACCTTAAGGTTGACCCTAAAACATGGAAACTGCCTGTCTTCTTTCATAACCTACGAGGCTACGATTCTCATTTCATCATGCAAGCAGTGACTTCTGAATATAAGAGGGTTACCTGCATTGCACAATCATCAGAAAAGTACATGACTTTTACTCTTGACTGTTTATCCTTTTATGACTCTAGCCAACATCTGATGGCAAGTTTGGATAAGGTAGCGGGATCTCTACAAGACTTTCCAATCACAAAACAATATTTTGACCCATCTTTAGTGCGTAAAGGTGTTTATCCTTATGAATACATGAACTCGTGGGAAAGGTTTGACGAAGACTCACTTCCTCCTAAAGGCGCTTTCTTTTCTAGTCTTAGAGGCAAAGACATAACTGACTCTGAATATGAATATGCTCAAAAGGCCTGGACAGAATTACGCTGTCGAACGATGGGCAACTATCACGATCAATACTTGATGGCTGACGTATGTTTATTGGCAGACGTCTTTCAGAATTACAGATCTACATGCATGAAACATTACAGCTTAGACTCATCACATTACATCTCTGCCCCAGGCCTTTCTTGGGATCTTTCTTAAGATCATGACTAACTACCCCATTTCAGATTAGACTTTTGAGGAATGACGT
>JAFLJL010003718.1:0-19751 GCA_018398815.1 Conus ventricosus
GGGAAGTTCAGAGATGCACACGTACTGCAATCTTCAACTAAAGTTTGATCCTAAGACATGGAGCTGCTGTATTCTTTCATAACTTGCGGGTTACGACTCTCATCTTATAATGAAAGCAGTAGAGACGCCTTCAGGGTAGCATGCATTGCACAGTCTCAGAAAAGTACATGTGTTTCATTTAAATACATGTCTTTTTATGACTCTATGCAACACATGATGGGATCATTAGAGTCGCTGGCTATGTCCTTAAAGTCTGCCCATAACGAAGAATATTTTGACCCAACTCTCGTTAGAAAGGGCGTTTACCCTTATGAGTACATGAACAGTTGGGAAAGGTTTGATGAAGATACACTTCCACCTAAAGGCGCGTTCTTTTCTAGTCTTAGAGGAAAGGACATCAGTGATTCTGATTACCAACATGCTCAAGATGCGTGGCAGAAGTTAGAATGTAAAACGATGGGAGACTATCATGACTCCTATTTAATGGCAGATGTATGTTTGTTGCGGACGTCTTTGAAAATTATAGGAAGACCTGTATGAAACATTATAGCCTGGATCCCGCGCATTACATTTCTGCGCCCGGGATGAGTTGGGATGCTTTCTTAAAGTTTACTGGAGTACAGATTGATTTATTGTCTGATTTACTAATGATTCGGATGATTGAAAACGGATTGCGTGGAGGAATTAGTATGGCGTCGCATCATTATTGTAAAGCAAACAACAAATACTTGGACGATTATGATCCAAGTAAAAGGTCTAACTATCTTATGTATTTAGATGCAAACAATCTGTATGGTTGGGCTATGGCGCAATCACTTCCATTACGTAACTTCAAGATGTACACAGGCGGTGATCCGAAAAATATTCAAAAAGCATTAAAGTGGTTGGGCAGTTTGACGCCGGGTCAACAGCATGGGTTCATTCTAGAAGTTGACTTTAGAATATCCTCATGAACTCCATGACCTGCATAATGACTATCCATTAGCTGCAGAAAGTCTAAAGATGAATCCAAGAGAGCCGCCTAAACTTGTGCCTAATCTTCGGGGCAAAAAAAAATATGTCTGCCATTACAGACTTCTACAATTTTATTTAAGACATGGTTTGAAGTTGACAGCTGTTCATCGTAATAATCGCTTTTGATCAAGAACAGTTCATGAAACCATACATCATGAAGAACACTGATCTCAAAACTAAATCCACAGATGCTTCAGAAAAAGACTTTTTCAAGCTGATGAACAACAGCTGTTTTGGAAAGACTATGGAGAATCCGCACAAGCGCAAAGATGTCAGATTGGTCACCAAAGAGAACGAAGCAATTAAGCTGACTTCAAAACCTAATTATCAGGACTTCAGAAGATTTCATGATCAGCTTTTTGGCATAATGATGAAAAAAAAGAAAGTCAAATTAGACAAACCTGTATTTATTGGGTTTACCGTTTTAGAATTATCAAAGCTTTTGATGTTAGAATTTCTTTATGACTACTTTAAACCCTCGTATCCAGAGTCCAGAGTACTTTACACAGATACAGATAGTTTTGTTATAAATATCCCTACTGAAGACATCTATAAAGACATGGAAATAGAAGTAGCTAAAGGGCATGCAGGATGGTATGACACATCCGATTACCCTAAAGATTCGCCTTTGCATTCAATTACTAACAAGAAGGTTTTAGGAAAGATGAAAGATGAATTATCTGGAAAGGTGATTAAGGAGTTTATTGGTTTAAGGTCGAAAATGTACAGTATTTCGAGCCAGGAGAAAACCATTAAGAAAGCAAAAGGAATATTTCGCAGTGTTGTGCAGTCAAACATATCACATGACAACTACAAAGAAGCATTGTTTGACAATAAGACTTTTCATCATGACAACGTAAAAACTGCGATCTAATCTACATGATATCAACACAACGGTTGTAACAAAGAAGTCATTAGATAGAACAAACACAAAACGTGTGTTTGTTAATCCAGAGTTTTCATATGCATATGGACATTATAGAACCATCAATTAATTAAAGCGGAACTGTGTCTGGCGGGATTATCTGCAGTTCTTCTTTCACAAAAGATCTTTGAGGAGCTGGTTGTTTTGTTGTGTCAGTTTCTCGTAAATAATACACGGGTGGATTCATCTTTACAATTCTTTTTATTTCATATGGATCAACACTCCAAACTGGATCGGTTGCCCTGATGCGAGTGTCCCCTTCTGCTTCCCCGGTAAATAAAGGTACCTTACTTTTAAACCAAACGGTAATAGTTTGCTGGTTGTACTGGAGTCTTCAGCAACATTTATTGTTTTTCTTTTGATTGCTTGTACTGGTTTTAGCCCTTTAAAATTTTTCATTATTCATTGCGCGCAAAACTGAGGGCAGTCTTCTATCCCATTCTGTGTTGCGAGAATTGTCAATAAGCTCTCTGTGATACTGGTAGGAGAAAAGTCTTTCAGCTAACTGTTTGTTAAAGTTTTCAACTAAAGCCTGTGATCTGTGAACTCCTGGAATGCCTCTTTTAATGGTTAACTCTATGTTTTAACAATAATGATTCACTTGGCCTTTAAATTCTTTTCCATCATCGACTTGAATCATGCGAGGATAAGTTTAAGGGACCTCGTTGGTATATCAGTTGTAAAGGCAACAGCAACAGCAGAAGCACTCTTTTGTGTTAATGGTTCTGCATCTTTGTATCTTGAAGCTATGTCAATGACTGTAAGTGCGTACTTAAATCTTTTTCGTCTAATCGTATCAGAGGGTAAATATAGAAGGTCCATTTGATGGGTGTCGTTTGGAGTTGTGTTCACAAAGTGCGGTCTCTGTATTCGTCTAGGTGCAGGTAAATAAATTTGCCAGATTGCTTGTTTAGATAACCATTCTTTTGCTGTTTGTTCACTGACTCCCGCTGCTTGGCTTAGCTTTTTAATTGCTGTTATTCCTTCCAATATCCTTTTGGCGAATAATAGATTTTGTTCATTTTTATTCAGCCAATATTATGCGCAACAAAATAGACAACAGTCATACCAACGACAATAAACGCGATTTCTTGCATCTTTGTTTTTCTGATGGTTGATAAAAGTTGCCTGAATTTTGGCGGGGGCAATGTTCGATTGGTTTGCCTGTTACTAGATAATATTCTTTTATTGCTTGATCAACATCTTTAAATGTGTAAGCTGCATGCCCCTTTTTTTTTCAGTGTGTTATTAATAAAATCTAACTGCTCAATTCTCTGCTTTCATAGTGATCTTGTGCTGCAGCTAGTTGCTCCACAGCTTTGTTATGTCTTTTTCTCTCACCATCATCCCGTATTTACTAAACGCTAATTACTTCCGCTAAAAGCAAGCGCATTCACCACAGCGCCACCTATCATCATTACGAGTGAAGCCATTTTTTATAAATGTATTTTTTTTACATATTTATATTCTCTGGAATTATTCCTTGCTTAACTAGAAAATCTTCGTAGCAAATGAAGCTGTAATAATAGCGATTAGCTTTGCTAAATCCTCAAAGTCTAGTTTGCCAAGATCTGCCGGTTTTATTTTAACAAGCTTTTACCAAGCATTGAGTATCCTACACTTAGACCCCCAATAACAGCAGAATGGTAAACAAGGTTAGTAATAGTTTTTCGGTGCTCATTTTAAAAAAATAAAAATAATTATAATTAATAAAAAAACATGAACAGCGATGATCTGCTAGAGCTACAGAGCGGCCTACACAGTCTTGGACTTACAAATGAAGAAGTTGATGATCAAGCTATTAATGCCCAAAAAAGAAAGGTTGTATTCTTTGGCAGCATGTGGAAAAACAAAACAGTTCCTCGGAACTGAATTCAGCATAGAACAGATTCAACAGATGTCGCCGCAAGACATTTTAAAGTATCATAACAGGTATGAGGCGCAGTTGGGGTCAAGAATGGTGAAAAGTGTCGGGCAAACGGTCTTAGTTTGTACACTAAACTAGTCAGTAGATTTGCTCCCATTGATTCTGAACAAGATCTTACGTATGATTTAACGCAAGATCCAGTTTTAACAAAGTCAATTAGAGTCTCTAAAGCTGTGATTTATATTACAGATTTGGAACATTGTTATCGCCGCTAATCATAGGATTAATTACTTTTAATCATATAGATTTTATTTCCCTTCAAATGAACGAGTCAAAAAGTCAGCAGAATCAGGAAACACTGAATCAGGTAGAGATAGTGACGAGTGAAAAGCTAAAGCATCCTGGCGTGTTGCAGCAGGAAAAAGAGTAGCAGATTAAACCGAAAGAAAATTAAAGTTACAATCACAGAATATAACTCATAATGAAAACATAACACCGCCAACGCCAACAGTTGATTCAATGCCAGCTCCAGAACAAGAACAAGTTAATTCAAGGGCACCAAAGTCTTCATGGAATATTGAACTTAAAACAGTTGTCATTTTTGGCGCCATTGCGCTGCTGGGGCAGTTATTAGGGTATAAAATATATAAAAAAATGGCGACAAAAACAAAAGCAGCCAAAAAAATCTGAACCACTAAATACAGAAGAAGAGAACAGCAGCCAGCACCGCCAACAACAAAAATTCATTTTCATCCATTTAAAAATGGAATAATATTTTTGATAAAATAGATCATGCGGATTATTTTTTGTTTAAAATGATGAAGTCAATAATAAAGACATGGAGTCTATAAAAGACTTTTCCATAACCAAAAATTGAATCAATGCGGTTGCTTACAATGTAAGAACTTCATTAAGATCTATGCTGACCAATCTCGCGCCAAGAACGCTAAGCAAGACACCTCGACGATGACGCGTTTTTTGAGGAAAGGGTGTGTACTATATTAGACATCTACTTTTTAAAAGAAAAAAAACATAGATTGTATTGTTTTTTTGATAATTATAAGATAACTTGAATAAGAACTTGGTTGTACTCAAAGGATGACTTAGTTATGATCTTGGGTTAACTTGTGTAAGAACTTATAATTTTACTTGATCAAGAACTTATTAAGAACTTGAAGTAGTTAATTAAAAACTTAATTAAGAACTTAATTTAAGAACTTAAGGATGACTTGATTAAGAACTTAGAGTGACTTAATTAAAAACTTAGAAGTGATTTGGGGTGACTTGGGGTGGCTTGATTAAAAAACTTAACTAAGAACTTTGAGGTAATTTAAAATTAAAAACTAAGGTTACTTGATTAACCTTTCCCAAACCAAGCGTTCAAAAGTGGATAACAGGATACACTTACCAAAAATGGTCCAAGGGGAAAATAAGCGCTGTAACTAGTCTTGAGGATGTTAAAAACGATTCTCGACCATATTTTTCAGTGGCCTATTGTGAACTTGGGCTGCGTATGTCACAGCTGACTCACATTTCTCTCACTGACTGCTGACCGAGAAGGACGCGTTTACTGTGCTCTCTACTGTGTTTGGCTGTGTTATTTTAACAAGGATCTACTTGCTTGGTTGTGTTATTTTAACAATGGATAAAGTTTTATTTTAACGCATGTTAAGTATTTATCAAAAAGAACTAGGCAAAGAAATTACAATTTTTTTAACATAAAAAATAGCAAACCCCCCCCCCCCCCCCCTGAGCATGGCCGACTGTTGATTTAATTTTATCGCAGGCGTCACTTTGTGTCGACCTTTGCTTTCAGGGGGGGAAACCCCAGGAATAGTTTGCCCGGGGATTTTTTTGGGTGGGGGTGGTGGCCCCCCGGGTCTGGAATGGCTGGCTTCTGGTCTGAATGGTCTGGATGGGGGGGAACTTGCCCCGACTCTGGATGGGGTGAACTTGACCCCCCCGACTCGGTCTCACTCGAAACTCGAAACCATTTTGACCAATTTGCGAGGGAAGCCCAGCCTTGAACTCAGCAACTCCAAACTCCCGAAATTTGTGACGCCTGCGGTGGCCAACTGACCACCAATAGCTAGCAGTTGAATTCTTATATTTAAGCTTACTTTTGGTGGTGGTGCAATCCACGTGTACAGGGAGACCACTCCATTACTACTTTTCGTGATGCAATCGATAAAGCTGCGTGTCGGCCTCCAACAGGTGGCTGTTGTGTGCGGCGCAAATCCCGCGTGTGTTCTGTTTAGCAGGCTGTGTGTGTGTGTGTGTGTGTACTTGTGGGGTGTGTGTGTGTGAATGCATGCATATGTTCATGAATCATGAACGCAGAAGTGGTGTGTGTGTGCTCGCGCGTGTGCTGTGTGTGTGTGTGTGCATATGTTCATGAATCGGAACGTAAAAGTGTGTGTGTGTGTTGTTGTTCTTCGATTTAACGTCTTTTCACTTTAAAGTGATATTAGACAGTGTAACGTGTGTGTGTGTGTGTGTGTGTGTGTGTGTGTTGTGTGGTGTACTTGTGTGTACTTGTGTGTGTGTGTGCGTGCGTGTGTGATGACACACTGCCCACCCACCCGCGACAAACACAGGGCTCACACATAATGAGAAACGTGGGGCGGGCAAGCCTTTAATTGATACTATCCGATTACTGCAGAGACCCGACATGGTCGACACCTGATTATTTACTACGTGACTAGACATAACGATTTCGAACGTATATGGGGTACGTTCAGAGGCTGCTGCTTTTCCCTACTACGTTGCTCTATGGGGTGTGTTCACCACTGCTGCTTTCCCCCTATGTTACTCTCTGAAAAGTTTAGTAAATTATATTGAAAACGGATAATCCTACACAGTATGTTTGTTTGTAGATAATCGTTATTTTTTGTTATTAAAAGTCTTACTTGTCAAGAACTATAAAATGCCGCTTTTAGGCCACTTTCGCCCAAAAACTTTTTTTGGGGAGCAAGTGAGTTAGAATTAATATTTATTAGTTCTCTAGAACCATCGAAATCAAGACCAGACGCCCCACCTGAACAGAGATCAAGGTTTGAACCTCTCCCCCCCCCCCCCCCCATCTTCAATCAGATCCTGACTGACAACTGTTCACCCCACACAACAGTCGCCCCACCAGGCCTCGCTGCCACAACAGCAACAGTGAGCTGAAGAAGACAGGGCGACCCTGTCGAAATATTCCCAGTAAGTTTTTATTCTAACTACTTTTCTGTAAAAGCTAGTTTTGTTGCACACATTTTGAACATGGCATAAGCCAATTCATTATTTTATTATCCTTATATGTATTATGCACTTGTTTTCTCATGTAAATGGTTCAGGCAGAAAAAGGAAAAAAAAAGTAGAAACTTAACTTGTTGCCGGGTTGTCTATGTTCATGTGGTGTGGGTGTGTGTAGAGAAAAAGTCGTACACCATTTTAAACGTCTTCAATTGAAGTCTGACAGCAAAACACCACACACTCCCACACCATCCGTGACTTTTGGGTAACCCGTCCGTAACATCTGGTGAGCTCCTAGTCTACCTTTTCTCTTGCCAGTAAATTTCAAAATATGTAGTGATAGGATTTTGTTTTTTCTGCCCTGCAGTTGCCCTAGTTAATAAGGATAGGTCACGGTCACAGATTTTCCTTTGACCCAATGAGCGTTTTGTGTTTGTTTTGTTGTATGATTGTTTGTGTCCAATTTTTTCCCGTCTCCACCGTAATAGGGTATCTCCTTTTGTAAAGTTTTGGAGATAAAAGGGGCCTAGTTCTTCCTTCCCTTTGGGGCTTTGGTTTTATTATCCCCTTCGGATTATCTCCCTGTGGTTACTTCTGTTTCTTTCTTTATGTAGAAAATTGTGTTGGTTCTTCAGCATTCTTTGGTTTCTTTAAAATTTGGTGATCTCTCTCTATCACTTCTGTTTCTTTCTTTACGTAGATATTGTGTTGGTTCTTCAGCATTCTTAGGGTTCCTTCCTTGAATGACTGAGTGTGCAAATGGCTGCTTCGAACCATTAACAAAAAAATGTTGGTTATTTTGAATGTTTAAATTGTTTGAAAAGAAAAAGAACACAAATTTGATTGAAATTTCGTCTGTATTGTCATGCCATTGCTTGATTTATGCTTGTGTTTATTGTTTAGAAGTGTAGGGTTAGCTTTTAATCTATCATCTCTGTTTTTCCCCTCCCTTTGAACAACTCACTGCCACCTATCGTTCCTACGGTCTCAGGAGCTGGATGCAAGTGTTGCAGGGACTAGTCCATCCACCTCTGTAGGTTCAATATCTTGATAATCTCCCTTTCCTTCCCAAAACCAGTGTCTGGTTTGTCCCGATCTCCTGTTGGTAGAGGCAGGGGAGAGGAGCCGTAAACCAGGTGATTTTTGTTGTCCCTTCAAGTGTTTGCTGACCGTTGGCTTTGATTGTCGATTGCTTTTTCTTTCTCCAATATCCCTGAATTCTTTTTTTCACTGTTATTCTTATTTTTTGTTGCTTGGGTTTGAACAATATTTAGTATTTTTTAAAAAATGATTGTGTAAGTGTTACTTTGAAAAAAAAGCTGAAGAATAAGTAGTGGGGAAAACAAGTGTAGGTTAACAATTCTTCCATCATTATAGTAATGACTTGGCAAGGATTGAGATTTTATTTTTTTTTAAACCGGGGTGGGTGGGGGTTAAAGATGAAGAAAAGGGGAAAATTATATTTTAGATATAAAAACCTTTCACTAGCTGCATGAGGGAACCATCGCCATCCTTCCTGAAGGCATATCTATATGCATTGCCTGCCCCTAGGCCTTTTGTCCGCGGATTGGACCATCAGGAGACACGGCTGATTGTCTGTGCTCTTGGCGTCAAATACAGACACACCACAGTCCGTAATTCTGCGGTTTTCTCACCACCAAAGGTTCAAAACATAATCCATCAGCAGCCCCAAACAGCCAGCGAAATGTAATAAATAAAACAAAACGAAGCGTGGAGAGGAACAAAGTTGCTGAAAAACTAAAATCATTATGAAAACAGTACAAAATGGTGTAGGGGGCAATCTTTGAGCCTATGCTAAGGATCCATTTTCTCTCTCTCTCTCTCTCCCCTCCCTCTCTCTCTCTCTCTCTCCTCTCCTCTCTCTCTCTTGTAAATATATAATATATATATATATATATAAATATATAATATATATAATATAATATATATATATATACAACAAACAATAAATTCCAAGGATAAGTACCGCATCGTTCCAGCAACTTACAGAGCAGCTTGGTGTTGCAATGACTGCAAGAAATATTGAATTATAAACAAAGCTTGCTCTTATGTCTTAGATTGAAGAAATAGGGGAGATACGCATTCATATCTGCAGTGGTAGATGATTCTGCCTAACATAACAGATGTGCATGATGGGTGAATGGGGAAAAATGAATAAATGCTTCCCCAAATGAGCCTTCAGCAAGCTTATATTCCCCAAAGGGGGAGACATCCTCCAATAGGGAGGGAAACTCACTAACATATAACTCCGGGTCAAACCGATATTTCGAAACTTGGTGGTTTCTCCTCATGACCGCGGAAAGTGTAATTTGACTCCTCTACCTTTCCAGTTTTAAGAAGAATGCAATCCCAGAAAAGGTTGGTGTGCAATACCGTAGTATGTTTGTTGAGTTTCAAAAAACCAACCAAAAGGTGCCATATAAGAAGCAAAGAAAATCATAAAAGAGAAAAACAAGCTACATTTCTTGTGAAAAGTAGAAAATAAAAAAAGATATCCTCTAAGACACAAGTGCTGAGGGCTAGCTCTTGGAATGAATCCGCAAGGGACTAAAAATACAACAAACTAATAAATTCCAAGGATAAGTACCGCACCGTTCCGCAACTTACAGAGCAGCTTGGTGTTGCAATGACTGCAATAGATAGATATACATATATATGAACAATATAAAAGTTTTTCTTAAAAATCTGAAGGTGCTCAACCCCTTGGGGAGCAACATCTGTTTAAAAAAATTTAAAAATGAAGTATTAAAATCAACAAGCTTGTTTCGAACCTCTCGCATCCTCAGGATATTCTTTTGGGCACGCAATCTGTCTTTTATAGCGTGCGGGACCTGATTCATTCTGCACGGTGCGAGTCGCTTCAACGTGGGCTGTGGTTTTTGTTGGGGTCTGTTCAGGTGGCGGCGCAAAACAAAGATTTCCATTTGTGCCGCAATTGTTTACAAATTCTATTTTTGAAATTCAAGGTTGCTAGGTGTGGTTTTACATAATATTAACCATTTTCTGTGGAGCATAGATTGCATCTTTTGAAAATATTGTTGTATGATGTTGCTCTTTTTATGATTTTCCATGATATGTTGTAGTCTATTTTTTAATCTTTGAGTCTCCAAATGTAATTTACTCAGCTCTGTTTGATTTTTGTATTTTCATTTGGAATGACTGTTTGTGGTTTGCGTATCTGGTTTTGAAAGTGTTTCTGTGATCCCTATATATGTTTTCTTTTTCATTTTCTGAAGTTACCGTAGCTTGGTATACAATGTGGCTGTGATGGCATTTGTTGCTTAGGCGGCACTGTTCTTTTTTAGTGCAGTTGAAAGATGTCCTTTCAGCATCCTCTTTTTTAAAGTTGCTTTTCATTTTGTTAGATGAATCAATTATGTTTTTAAGGTTAGCATACATGAGTATGATAGTTGATGGTGTTTTTTTTGAATATTTTGGACAGTCGGTTCTTTTGGAAATGATGTTGCCAAGATTTTAAAGAATTCTTTTCCTACATTTGTTTTTACTTGTCCATCGTATGGTGGGTTGTACCATATGATCTTTTTTTTTCCCATTTTTCTTATTTCTGTTCGTGTTATTGTCTGGACTGAAATTGTAGTTTGTAATTGTAAACCACTTTTTTGTAATGCTTCCTTGATATCTGTTGCTGCATCATTGAATGCGTTTTCATTGCATGACAGGTTGGATAGTCTCTTGTTTATACCATTGGTATTGTTTTTAGTATGGATGGGGGGTGGTTTCTTTTGATATTTACTAGTTGGTATGTCATTGGGTTTTTTGTATGGTTTTTTACACGTGGGTCATTGAGGTCTAATGTTATGTCTAGGGAATTTACTACTTTTTTGTTTGCTTCTATTGTGATTTTTAAGTTTTGATTTTTTAAAAATTTTACAATAATTCTTTTCTTGTTTCAATGGTTCTTGGGTTATTGTTTAATGCAGCGAGGCCGTCACTGTATAAACCGACCTGTTTTCCAATTGTTTTTGGATGTTGGATAGCATGAATAGCCGACTAGTTCACATGTTTCGGCGCCATCATACGATCCCATGGTTACATCAAATGTGAGTTTTTGCTCGTTTTTTTTTATTCCAAGTTTCATTTCTGCTATGGTAAGGTTTTCTTGGTGTGGAAAATAATCCCCATGTCTGACTCGTTATATTTGTGTATTGTTGGCAAATTCAAAGCTTATTGAGTATTTCTTATCTATGATGGATGAGTCTACTATGTCAAATGTTTAAAGAACATTGTATTTCTTGTTTATTGAGTTTCTTAAACCATTGTTGACTCATAGCTGTTTTTCCAAGGTTGTATTCGGGGTTTGATTTTACATCTTCTATAGCTTTCCAAATTCTTTGCTTATTTTGCCAGTTCGGTTTGATGGGTTTTTTAGTCTGCATGTTGGGTTTTTTTGGAATTTTGGCTTGTGGTCTTTGATTGTTATGAAGGCTTTTGTTGTGTTGCCTTTACCCTGTCGCTTAACTTTCCCTGCGTGTGCAAGCTCTTTTTTTTTTTTGCGATTTTTGCTGTGTGTGTTTTGTCAGCTTTTTTGTAGTTTTTTCTGGTTTTTGTTCAAGATTTGAGAGTATTCATTTTGGGTTTCCCTTTTGTAAAATTGCTAGTTTTGTCATCCTTTACGAATATCTTTTATCATTTTTGGATTTGTTTTATATCATTTGCAGTGATTTTGAAAGTTGTTTTTTTTGATTTTTTGAATTTAATATTTGGGTACAGTCCCTTTATTTTGTCTTTGAAAGGCTTCATTTCATCTATTTCAGAGGTGATCGCCATGATTTGAATCCATATGTATTTTGTTTTCATTTTTTGCATTTGGGTTTTTTGAAGAAGAACGCCTTCCATCTCATATTGCACACAATTTCGGTTTGTTTAAATCAGTTTTTTAGTGTAAGTTTTGTGGGTTTGAAAATGGTATGTTTTTAGTAGATTGCCTAAAGTTGATTTTCCTCCATTTTAGATTTTGTCAGATCACAGTGCTCAACGTGAGGAGCGATAATTATGAACAATATAAAAGTGTTCTTTAAAAATCTGAAAGGTGCTCAACCCTTGGGAGCAACATTCTGTTTAAGAATATTTTAAAAAAATGAAAGTATTAAATCAACAAGCTTTGTTTCGAACCTCTCGCTCTCCTCAGGATATTCTTTTGGGCCAGCTATCTGTCTTTTATAGCATGTGGGACCCGATTCCATTTCTGCAGTGCCATCGCTCACGTGTGGGCTGTGGTTTTTTGTTGGGTCTGTTCAGGTGGCGTGCGTAACAAAGATTTCCTTTTGTCCCGAATTGTTTACTATTTCTACTTTTTTAATTTAAGGTTGCAGGTGTGGTTTACATAATATTAACCATTTTTCCGTGGACAAAGTTGCATCTTTTGAAATATTGTTGTATGATGGGTTTCTCTTTTAAAAATTTTCCAGATAATGGGTTTATCCCATTTTTTATCTTTGAGTCTCCAAAATGTATTTACCACTCTGTTTGATTTTGTATTTTTTCATTTTTGATGACTGTTTTTTGTTTGCGTATCTGGTTTTGAAAGTGTTTCTGTGTTCCCATATATGTTTCTTTTCATTTTCAAGGTAGTACTTGTTATACAAATGTTTCTGTGAAGGCATTGTGCTTAGGGGCACTGTTTCTTTTTTAGTGCAGTTGCAGATGTCCTTTCAGCACCTTTCTTTTTATGTGTTTTCATGTTTTTAGATGAATCAATTATTTTTTTAAGGTTTTGGCATACTTAGTATGAAAAGTTTGATGGTGTTTGGTTTGAAATATTTTGGACATTTGTGTTCTTTTGGAAAGATTGTTGCCAAGATTTTAAAGAATTCTTTTTTTTTACATTTGTTTTCACTGTCCATCGTATGGGGGTTTTACCATATGATCTTTTTTTCCTTTATTTTTTTATTCTGTTCGTGTTTTAAAAAATGAAAAAAGATAGTTCGATGAAAAATATGAAAAAATGATATTCGTAAAGGCTGACAAAACTAGCAATTTTTACCAAATGGAACCAAATGATCTCTCAACTCTTGAACAAAACATCTGAAAAAAACTACAAAAAAGCTGACAAACTACACACAGCAATATCCGCATAAAAGAAAAATGAGCTTGCAACACCGCATGGATTTTAAGCGACAGGGGAGAGGCAACAGCAACAAAAGAAGCCTTCATAACACTCAGAGACCACCAACCTAACTTCCAAAACACCCAACATGCAGACTAAAAACCCATCTAAATCCGAACTGGGAAAAAAAGCAGAGAATTTGGAAAAGGCTATAGAAGATGTAAAATCAAAACACCGAATACAACCTTTGGAAAACAGATTTCAAAACCAGATACGCAAACCACAAACAGTCATTCAAAAATGAAAAAAAACAAAAATCAAACAGAGCTGAGTAAATACATTTGGAGACTCAAAGATAAAAAAATAGACTACAACTATCATGGAAATCATAAAAAGAGCAACACATACAAAAATATTTCAAAAAGATGCAATCTATGCTCCACAGAAAAATGGTTAATATTATGTAAACCACACCTAGCCCAAACCCTTTAATACAAAAGTAGAAATAGTAAACAATTGCAGGCACAAATGGAAATCTTTGTTAGCGCACGCCCCCCTGAACAGACCCCAACAAAAACCAGTCCACACGTGAAGCGACTCGCACTGCAGAAATGGAATCAGGTCCCGCACGCTAATAAAAGACAGATTGCGTGCCCCAAAAGAATATCCTGAGGAAGCGAGAGGTTCGAAACAAGCTGTTGATTTTAATACTTCATTTTTTAAAAAAATATTCTCAACAAATATATAATATATATATAAATATATATATATATATATATATATATAATAAATATATAAATATATATATATATATATATAATATATATACTGTTCAAAAAAAGAAACGCAAAAGAAATTTTGCCACCTGGGGTGGACCATACAGTTGAGAACACGCCAAAAACCGCCCCTGATGTATGTCTTGAACGTCGACGTGCTAGTATAACATTGAATTCAGGTTGTCACTATGTGCACGTGCGTGTTTTGGGCCAGGTGCGACAGTGCAAACATTGGGTTGTGCTTCTGTTGTTTCGCCTGCAAAGCATGCCCAACTCAGTGGTGAAAAACACACACACCATGGTCATAGTGCAGTAAAAAAAGCCGGGTCATTTTGGCAACCGGCAGGCACACCGTACCAAAAAACAGCATGCCACGTTTTTAGCCCAGCAGAGAGAGAAAACGCCCTGGGTCGTTTGCAAGTTGGTCAGAGTGCAACTGATGTGGCCCATGCTTTGAATTCTCCCCAGTACCATATGCCGACTTTGGGCTCGCTTCCAGAGGACAGGGTCATCAGCTGATGCCCCGAGGTCAGGCCGACCTCATATCACAACGCCAGCCCCTGACCGCTTTATACGGCTCAGACATCTCCGCAATCGCTTCCCGCCGGCCTCGTCCCCTGTCCAGGCATGCGGTGGTGTCCGTCGCATCTCCGACCAGACTGTCCGGAACAGGCTGCATGCTGCTGGGCGAGGGCTTACAGGCCCTACGTGGCAACGTAATGACGGGGCCACGACAGACCAGACTGCAATGGGCTACGCAACACAGACACTGGACACTGAGGAACAAATTTGGGGACACTCTGGTTCTCGGATGAGTCACAGTTTTTGCTGCAGCGCCCTGACAGGAGGCGAAGGGTTTTACCGCCGGGTTAATGAAAGCAACCAGCAGAACTGCGTCGACGAGGCACCTCCGCATGGTGGCGGCAATGTCATGGTATGGGGGGCCATCAGCAACACAGGGAGGACCAGCGGTGCGCGTGGAAGGTCACCTGACAGCCCAGCAGTACGTCCAGGTCATGTTCAGCCACACGCCTGCCTCTAAGGCCACTCCAGGCCGTGTTCCAGCAGGACAACGCCAGGCCCCACACAGCACGCCTTGACCACAGCCTTCTTTACTGCCCAAAAACATCAAAACCCTGGCCTGGCCCTCTCTTTCCCCGGGTTTGAATCCTATTTAGCACGTTTGGGACGTTTTGGACAGACGCCTGAAGTGAGGGGCCAACGCCCCAGCGACTCCAAATGAACTGTTCCTGGCATTGCAGGCCGAGTGGGCGGCCATCCCACAGCAGGACAACAGGGAACATTAATTTCTTCATTGCCCCGCAGATGCCAGGCTACCATTGCAGCCAGAGGGGGTCACACCCGTTCCTGACTTTGGAAGCGGCCTGGCGATTTCCCTGAGGGTCTGGGGCTGGTTCTTTACCACAGCATTACAGGGAGACTTCTATCCTACTGATGACCTGTTTTTGTCATTTTCACATTAAACGTGTTGTCACACTGAGCTTCAATAAATTGTGTTTCAAATCGGCAGCTTGGCATTTTGCGTTTCTTTTTTTGAACAGTATATATATAATATATATATATATATATATATATATATATATATATATATATATATATTATAGTGTAGTGGACAGTGGTTTGAAACCTTTTTGCTTGTGATAGCAATTATTTGTATTTGGTCCACTAATGTTTGTGTCCGGTTGGACAGAAAATTATTTCATATTTTCATTATGGCACAGGAGGCTAAGGAACAAAGTCCTGTTGTGTCCTCTGTGAACGAGGACAAAGTTTTCGCTAAAAAAAATTACAACGAGTAAGGTATGTGGTCTGGAGGGAGAGTCTGTTGGCTTATGTAAAGCGGGGACACCCGTTATTTTCCGTCTTCCAGTCCATTCCAGATCGGTCTTATCCAGTCAGGAGGTAGTCTCATCACAACTTCCATCAACTGGCATTCCCAGCGCTTGAATAATTTAGAAGTATTTTCACTTGAAGAGGGGTTCCTTGGATACAACGCACTTTGGACGCCGTGATTGTGAGATCCCAAAGTAGTTAGTCTAAACCTGAGTGGGACCACCGAGTATGATGCGAAGCGGGACTGAATGTAGAGAATGTGTAGAGAATGTGTAGAGATTGAGATGCCTTGGCCATTGCATAGACAAGAGACCTTTCTTACTGTCTCATCTTCCCGCAGTTGTTGCGACTTGTCTCTGGCGCCAGTCTTCATGACTTCCCTATATACACCTACAAGCATGCTACCTGATTGCCATTCTAGCACTGGCTGTCTACAAGGAGATATCATTGTCACATCCCGAGAAAGCAGCCTGCCAGAGAAGACATTGCTAACGCGTCGTGTCTTAATATGCTTCCCTGTATTTTCCTTTCCGTCTCTCTCTCTCTCTCTCATCTCCTCTCTCCTCTCTCTCTCGTCTCATCTCTCTCTCTCTCTCTCTCTCTCTCTCTCTCTCTCTCTCTCTTTCAGCTCAGTTCTTTACAAAACAGAAGATTTCGATGACTGATCTGTGTCACAGTGTGCGCGTGCGCGCGCGCGCCCGCGCGCGCGCGCGCGTGTGTGTGTGTGTGTGTGTGTGTGTGTGTTGTGTGTGTGTGTGTGTGTGTGTGTGAATCTATTCATTATAGTTCGACAGCCCGTTTCTGCTCGACAAAGGGACACACCTCTAGCATTTACCCACAGGCTTTTACCTGTATTTTTATTTCCCACTAAGCTGTGTGTATGTTACCCTGTTTTCAACATTCAGTCTTCCTTTCCATTTATTGAAAAATGCATTTCATTTTATGTGTTTAGTTGTCTGTTTGTTGATATCTTCTTTAACATCAACTTATATAACTCTAATTTGATCAGTTTCGAACCTGGCAGTTACTGAACTAAACATTCTGTAGCAATTTTCCAGAAAATGTTGGGCTTTCAGGAAGTAACTTTAACAATTCCCTGAGAATAGTAACTTCCTCCTGGCGATATACTGCTACTGCTCCCTGTGGATTGCCGGTGCCAGGGCTGTGGTAGGACAAGCCAGATGTGGCTGTGAACGAGGAGACGGATTGAGTGATGTGAGACTGATACCATGAAGTGATTCAGAGGACAGACAACATTAAAGATGTTGCACAGTATTGCGGGTTGTGAGTTACCATGAAGTGACTCAGAGGACAGACAACATTAAAGATGCTGGACAGTATTGCAGGTTGTCAGTACTAAATGCTCACACTATAAAACTTCTGTGTTTCATATTTTAGGCCTTTGAAGCTATGAGACCCATTTTCGTTGGATGCACAGAAGAGCGCAGATCTCTTCAAACTCCAAGTACACGTATCTCAGTCTATGTAGAAACACACGCTTCCAACTACAGACATACTTATCTTAGTCTTTACAGAAGCACACGTTACAAACTACAGACACAGGTTATTTCTATAACGGAATCACATGCTTCAAATTATAGATACATTCATCGAGTTAAGCTAATAAAATAGTCTACACACACACGCGCACACACACGCACACACACACACACACACACACACACACACACACACACACACACACACACACACACACACACACACACACACACACACATACACACACACACACGGATAAACTATCCCAGAGAAACGCACATCTATTAAAAAATATACATGCTTCAGACAAAATAGAACATTGATTCATATAACACATATGCTTGCTACTAAATAGTACATACATTCAAACAGAAACTAGTACACTTGTCCAGCACAGAATCTAGTACACCTATGCATACATAAAATATACGTCACAGTGAAACTAGTTCATTTCTGCGGACAGAAAGAAATATAAACATCCGAGAGACTATTACATCTTCTCATACAGAAACGGATAACTTTGAGATTCTAATACGTAAGCCACACACAAACACAAATCTAAAGAAAAGATAAACAAACATTTCAATTTATAAAGAAACACACACACACACACACACACCCCGACCCCACAATCTATCCCGTAGCCTCTAGCTGGTGAGTCTGTCGCTACACATACAGGCTTTTAGTGGTGAGTCTGTCGCTACAGATACAGCCTGTGATTGGTGAGTATGTTACTACAGATAGAACCTGTTAGTGGTGCGTCTGTCGCTACAGATAAAGCTTGTTAGTGGTGAGTCTTTCGCTACAGATACAGCCTGTGACTGGTGAGTCTATCGCTACAGATACATCCTGTTAGGTTAGTGGTGAGTCTGTCGCTACAGATAATGCCTGTTAGTGGTGAGTCTGTCCTTACAGATACAGCCTTTTAATGGAGTCTGTCGCTACAGATACAGCATGTGACTGGTGAGTCTGTCGCTACAGATACAGCCTGTAGTGGTGAGTCTGTCGCTAGAGATACAGCCGGTTAGTTGTGAGTCTGTCGAAACAGATACAGCCTGTTAGTGGTGAGTCTGCCGTTACAGATACAACCTGTTAGTGGCGAGTCTGTCGCTACAGATACAGCCTCTAGCTGGTGAGTCTGTCGCTACAGATACAGCCTGTTTGTGGTGTTTCTGCGGCTACAGATACAGCCTGGTAGTGGTGAGTCTGTCGCTACAGATACAGCCTGTTAGTGGTGAGTCTGTCGCTACAGATACGGCCTGTTAGTTGTGAGTCTGTCGCTACAGATACAGCTTCTGACTGGTGAGTCTGTCGCTACAGACACAGACCGTTAGTGGTGAGTCTATCGCTACAGATACGGCCTGTTAGTGGTGAGTCTGTCGCTACAAATACAGCTTCTGACTGGTGAGTCGGTCGCTACAGATACAGCCCGTTAGTGGTGAGTCTATCGCTACAGATACAGCCTGTTAGTGGTGAATCTGTTGCTACAGATACGACGTGTGACTGGTGAGTCTCTCGCTATAGATACAACCTGTTAGTGGTGAGTCTGTCGCTATAGATACAACCTCTTAGTGGTGACTCTGTCACTACAGACACAGCCTGTTTGTGGTGAGTCTGTCGCAATAGATACAGCCTGTTTGTGGTGAGTCTGTCGCTGCAGATACAGCCTGTTTGTGGTGAGTCTGTCGCTGCAGATACAGCCTGTGACCGGTAAGTCTGTTGCTACAGATACAGCCTGCTAGTGGTGAGTTTGTCGTTACAGATACAGCCTGTTTGTGGTGAGTTTGGTGTTACAGATGCAGCCTGTTAGTGGTGCGTGTGTCGTTACAGATACAGAGACACACAGGCACACAAACACACGGGTGCACAGATATGCAAACACAGAGGAATCAGACACACAAATACACAGGCCCGCAAGAACAGACTGACGACAACAGAGACACAGGTACTCAAACACACAGTCGAGCAAGTACACATACACACAACCAGCCGCCGTGGCGAAGTGGTTAGCGTCGCGGACTCCCGGCTGGGAGGTCGTGGGTTCGAATCCCATCAGAGTCATGTGGGTTTTTTCTGCCCCGACCGGCTCCTACCCAGAGTTGAGTTTGCTGCGGACTCAGTTGGGAAGACTGGGACCACACAGTCGAGTTTCATCCACTTAATGGATGCGTTTCTGAGAGTGTTGCTCAAATTTCATGACCAACACTGCAGGTGCCTGTATCTCTCGGGCCTGGTTGACGCCAGGATATATTATGAAAGGAAGCGTAGAGTACAGCCCTGTCATGTAGTCTCAGACCGAAATGGAAATCCGTAGCATCATCTTAATCATCCTCATTCCCATTGATCAGCATTAAAAAAAAGTCTCAAATTCTGTGGCCCTTCATGCCCTGCTCTCATGGTGCCTCAGTTTCGATGTCCTCTCCGCGTCTGTGCCTTGTTTGCGTCCGTTTGGGTCAGCGTACTGGCGCCTCCGAGGAGAGCACTCACCGG